>CAJNOQ010003152.1:0-21217 GCA_905250885.1 Didymodactylos carnosus | reverse complement strand
GTTTTGGTTTAAAAACATTATATAGTGAAGATTCAAATTTTGCACAACAAATTCGTTCAATACCAGCATTAGCATTATTACCAATCCCTGATGTTATTCCAACATTTGATGAACTAAAAGCACAATTATATATATCGAAAATATATAGCGCTTGCTGAGCTTGAAGTCCTTCTTGACATTGTTGACATCCATCGCGTTCATCTCAATCTTCTTACCAATAGGAGAGACGATCGAGCGTTGTTATCAATAGTCAAGGATGACAGGCCACATACATGAACTGTCACACCATCAAAAAGCAGCAAAAATCAAAAGAACACACATTGAATAAATGAAACGCTGACTAAAAAGTGCTTGCTCACCTTGAAGTCCTCCTTGCCATTGCGCGACATTCATCTCGTTCATCTCAATCCTTTTACCTATAGGAGAATCATTCACCGATGATACCAATAGTCAAGGATGACAGGCTACAGAAAAGACTTTCAGAATAACGCAAAGCAACGAAACATTCTACAGGCATGGAAGAAAAAAATAAACCAATACGTCGCCTTGAAATTTTTTCCCTACTCTTATCTCAGTGACCCTACCACATCGGCAAAATCTCAACTCCAAACGAACTCACACCATTAACTTGAAATAGGAGTAAAACAGTTCTCAAGAAGTATGCAAATATTTCGATTTTTAGGATATGAAAACACGTTAAAAAGTTATATCCACATATGATTCAATTTCAGCTTTTCGCGCGTGAAAATAGTCAAAGCATTGTGAGAGAATTGTAGATAATATAAAGGAGAAAAAAACGCATGCAGGTCTCAATATTGCAGCGTGAGGCTGACAACAGTTTTGACTCGAAATGAAGTTAAGGAAAGTGTTTCAAAACCGCCAAACGCTCAAAAGTATAAATTTTTCAGAGTGAAAACTATGACAATTTCTAGATGAAATTTACGTGAAAAAAATTGCTCAAAAGACGTGAAAAGATCAATCTTCAGGCGTCTTGATGGCTAATAAAAAAATTGAAAATTGAACGCAAAAAATATTCAGGTTACACGGTAATACTTCTCTCTTTTTTGTCGTGAAAACGCTATAAATTTCTACGTGAAATGCGGACGAAAATTGTATTGAAAAAAACGCCGAAAGAGATCCTATCACGATCGCAAACCTCACTAGTAATATTTTGTCCCATAACGGCGAAGAAAACTTTCTCTAGATGCACATATAGATTCAACTTATTGACCATTTATTCGCGTGCAGGAAAAAATCGGTGTGATAACATTGATAGAATACAAATTTGACGCGTGTACACGAACATAAAAAATAGAAATGCAAAATCTTTGCGTGTACACACTTTAAATTAGGAGTTTTTAGAAAAATTCACGACCAGTTTCTGCGGCACGCGTTTAAACGTAAAAAAAGTCGACTTTTTGGGCGTTTATGCGTGCTTTTGGAAATTCGTGTCTGCCTGGGAAGAATCTTTCCTTCTCTTTATTTCGATGCTATCATACTTTATAGTATTATTTCTGCAAATACTTGCATTATTCGTGTATTTCCTTGAGTTATGCGCTTGTTTAAATAGTTTGTTGTTTGTCTTTTGCAATAATCAAAAATAGTTTCCTGTTGAAGTTGTCGGTGTACATACGTACCTGAAGTGTAAAATGGTACTCTTAGTGCATGTCTCAAACCTTTGTTTTGGAGTATTTGTAATTTTTCCCAATACTTTTGATCTACACTCAAAAATATTGGGGTGCGTATGATAATACTGAACGTACAATGCTTTTATATACTGTCAATAATGCTCTTTCTGAGTTATCATCAGAGTTTTTTGCTAAATAGCTCAACACACCAAGTCTTGTTGAAGCTTTTCGTTTTATTTCGTCGATATGTTTGTTAAATCTCATTTGTCGATCAAATATGATTCCTAAGTATTTCACCGTGTCATGCTGTTGTATTTGTTGACCATTGATTATTATCGATATTGGTACTTTCAATCGGCGTCGTGGGTGTTTGGTGAAATGAATCATTTTTGTTTTATTTGCTTTTATTTCCAGCTTCCACAATCTACACCATTTCACGTTCTTCCCCCATTTCTATGCAACCATGTATAATAAAACGAAAAATAAATTTAATCTCGAATTTAAATAAATCAAGCTCGAATTTTGAATTAGCGACCCCTTACGTTATCCAACGAATTACCTTATCGTTTATCTTTTCTTGATCTGTCCTTAAGGTTAACAAAATATATTTTAAGTGAATGCGCGAGTGTAATTCATGTATAGACTGAACGCCATCGATGAATAACTTTGTTTTTCTAGACCGAGTGTATATAAGCAAGTATATATTTATACTCAATGCATTATCAAGTATCATTACTACTACAAAAAGCATCCTTTAACAATTTAGCAGATTTAATTCTATTTGAATTATTTGATTCTTTAACATCAAATGAAATATTCTATTCATTTTTCAACATTAATCACAAGTTAAATAATCTGGTATATGAATTTCGCCGCTATTTGAGGAGGATTCTTTGACAACCTTTGACGAACATCAATATTTGTTATAAAAGTCGTTCCGTACACATCAGCGGTCATCGTCATACAAATATCACTCAACGTAGTGCAAGCGACAATATAATTTTATATTTTTTTGCTCTTTTTTCCACTTACATACCAGGTCTGTCTATTTGGGACATAAAACTGAAGAGCCTATGATAATATAACAATAAAGATTAAACTGCGTATGTTAGTATGACAAAATGTACATAAGTTTTCGGCACGTTTCTTCTCGTGAACAGTCTCGGGGATTGTTCGTAATGATGACTCTAATACGAAAGCGATTCTGTTATCGTATTTTTTCTAACGAAAACACCAAAACGTGTATATTTATTTTCACTATAAATACTATTAAAGGCATTTTTATAAATGAAATTCATTGTTACATTCGTGATTTTATTCTTCAAGGTTAATACGATTTGCAGTAATTTTGAAATTCCACAAGGTATGAATAAGTAAGCCGATCATTTTTTATACAAAACTTCGAACTTCTCTGAACGAACTTTGGTTTTAATACTTTTGAAGTCTTGCATTCAAACTGAACATAATTGTTATATAGTTATGTTACGTTTCTCACGATCTAATCGCTATCTATTTAAAAACTTTTAGATAAATCTTATCTACTTTTCTACCAGGTTATCTTATATAAGATTCCTATAGAAATCTTATAGAATATCTGGAAGAATCTTATAAGATTCTTATAAGAATCTTATGAATTTCTTAATAAGGCAGTCGATGTAAATGCGTAAGATATTGATAAGAATCTAACCCCAAGAAAAGAATTCAAGTAGCACCAGTTATTGTTAAAGGCATTCCAGATGTAAATAAAATACTATTAAATAAAATCCTGAAAAATAAAATGCCTGACGCAAAAATCGAGAACATATTCCAAAATAAACATAATTTATTTACTATCCAACCATCAGATACAAAAACATATAATCAACTATTAACATCTTTTCCGACGGATTCATTTCCAAGTGAAAAACATGGTATTAAAGTCTATGTTCCAAGTAACATCAAATCAGTGTTGGATACGGAAAAAGTTGCCTTTATAAAACATGTTGACCAATATTTTTCAGTTGATGAAATCAAGCATGCATTAACAATAAATGGTTTTAAATTTGACAGTGCTGAACGTATTTATGTTAAAAAAGATAATAAACCAACAAAAACAATAAAAATTATTTTTGTTGATAAATTAAACTGTGAAACATTTTTAAAAACCGGGTTAAAAATTAATTATTTACATTATGATGCTGAACCAGCTAAATCAAATACGCAGCCCGTTCAGTGCTGCAAATGTTGTAAATTTGGACATCTAGCAAAATATTGCAAAAATGTTGAAATATGTAATAAATGTAGTGGTTCACATGCAGGAAACATTTGTACAAGTACAGATGTTAAATGCATAAATTGTGGCGAACAACATATGGCAACATCAAAACAATGTAAAGAATATTTAAGAAATAAAGAGAAAATTAAGAAAACAAGTCACGAATATACAACACCAACAAAACAAAAACCTAATATGGTGATGACTTTCCTTATTTACAATCCAATCATTGGACAGCTACCAAATACCAATGTGGAAATCATCATAATAGTAATAATAATGAAATGACAGAAGAATTAATAGAAAAAATGACGTATACAATTGTTCATGCGTTGTCATCTGCAATGCAACACATGGCTACATCAATTGTTTCGATGATAATGCATCAACAGCAAATACCACCGTTATTATCATCTACATTGCCAATGAACCTGGTAAGCAGCCGCAAAGGTGAGGCGATACCACCACCAATACAAGGACAAACACAAGCAATAACAACACAAATTCAGCCTGATCCACCTACTTTAACAGCCGCATTGGTATCCACAAACAAAAATATGTTATTCAATTTAACACCAGCCATAATGCTCAACAAATCTCTAAAATCACCATCGGAAAATTGCCCATCAAGAGATGATACAATAACAAGATCGAGAGCAAGATCAAATTCAAAGAAAAATCAACGACAACCACACAAAAAATCACAGACGTTGATGGATCATTCGGAAATGAGAAGAGGTAATTCTAATGTTGCTGATTCATTATCGGATCGTCAATCAACAACTATGGATACATAATAAACAAAAATACAAATAATACATCAACATCATTATTTAGTTAATTAGTCTGAAGCAAAAAAAACAAAAAAAAACATATTTATTTAAATTAATTTATGCGAGTCAATTAGCTGTACCAGAGGCGAAATCATTTAAACGTCTCACACCTGTTAAACCCAGTAAAGAATCACTAAATTTAATAAAGAAGAAACATCAGATCTGCAGACAGTTACAAAAAAATCCCATCAACACACGATTAAAAGACGAATATTATAAAATTCACCTACTTGCTCGAAATTCATTATCAAATGACAGACGAATACAGTTCAAAAATTGAATGAAAAACTTATCAACACCAAAAATGAGAAGTGATCAATTATGGTCTGTAGTAAACAGATTTCACGGAAAACGCACAAATCAAGAATTAAAGCACGAACTAAAATATCGAACCAAAACAGCAAAATTCGATCAAGAAAAGGTGGACATGTTTAAGACATATTTCGAAGAAGTTTATGACAACAAATCCCACAACTGCATACAACAGTTTGACATCGACAGAGAAATAAAACGAGAAATTGATAGATTAACTAAAATAAAAATATTCTCACATCCTAAAACAACCGAAAACGAATTGAAAAAATCCAATTTTGAAATTAGGCAACACGGCAGTTGGCCATGATGGTATTCATAATAAATGTTTAAAAAAAGTACACTAAAACTTTGCTACAACATTTACTAGCGTTATTCAACAGTAGTCTCAAGCTAGGTGTCATACCACCACAATGGAAACTAGCTCATATTATACTGATACAAAAACCAGACAAAGATCCAAATGATCCCACCACTTACCGTCCCATTAGTCTGTTGAGTTGCCTTGGTAAGCTAATGGAGAGAGTAGTTAAACAAAGGTTAAACGAATTTGCTGAACAGCATCATTTACTCCCTAACTATCAAGCTGAATCCCGACAACAAAGAAGTACAACAGATAATCTATTGCATTTGAAACATGATGTAGATGTTAATTTATATGAAAATAGGCAAACAGCACTTATCGTCTTTGGCATTAAACAAGCGTTTGATTCTGTGTGGTTTAATGGGTTATTGTACAAGTTGAAGATGAATGTGCCCGAAAATTTCAAAGTTCAAATCTTTGCCCTCGTCCTCCAAGCAACAAAAAAAAGGTTTGTTTGTTTGTGTTTTTCTGTTTTTGACTATATGAATCGCATAAATTTTTATAGGAATCTTATAAGTTTCTTACGTAAGAATCTTATAAGCACAGTATGCATTTTCATCGACTGTAGCATAAGATTCTTATAAGATTTCTATAAGATTCCTATAGGAATCCTATATAAGATTTGATCTCTAGGGTATGCAGATGTGCTTTCTCTTTCTTGGCTTTCTACGATTAGAATGTTTCCCTAGTTACTTTCTTTGTTCGCACTGCCTCGTACTTTTTGCTTATTGTCTACTTTCAGATATATTTCATTTATTCGACGACGGCTGACATTATAACTTCGACGGATCACATCCCGAAGAGAAGACCGGTAAGATGTGATTCGTTAAGTTTCATGCTAAGTTAAGATGAGATGAATGTGCAGCAACAGAGCTCTTAAGATCGATTTGCTGGATCTCTCTTCTTCTACAGGTAGTCTCTTTCACCCATTCTACATCTCCCACTATATCTGACTTGAGCATGGTCGAAAAGCCAGAAAATATACTCTTTTTCTCATCGCTATATTTTGCTTTGCGGAAGATCGTTATTGTGCTTTATTAGACATATAAAAAAGGTACGATTTCTGCTTTTTCCACGAAAGATATGATGAGAAATGTCACCTAAAGAGTGAGCCTTGAGTTTTGAAACCGATGAATAAATTGCATTTTACCATGAACTACTGATGCTAGAAACATAGCAACAGTCCTGTATGTACATCAGATGTATATCTTTATTTCTCTAAAATTTGGGCTTTCTAGGTACTGTTATTAGAAAGATACAACCATCACAATATCTTATATCTATTTCCCACTTTTTATTTTCAGAAATATTCGTCACATTTTTGGTTTTTAAAAACACCTGATGGAAGGAGGTGGATGGGTCAGAATGCGCAAAAAAAGTAAAGAAACACAACTACTGTCCACAAAGCTAACAATCAAAAATGTGACGAATATTTCTGAAAATAAAAAGTGGGGAAAAGATATACGATATTGTATTGGTTGTATCTTTCTAATAACAGTACATAGAAAGCTCAAATTTAAGATATACGTTTGATGTACATACAGGACTATTGGTATGTCTCTAACATCAATAGTTCATGGTAAAATGCAACTTATTCATCGGCTTCAAGACTTAGAGCCTATCCTTTAGGTGAAAGAGACTGCCTACAGGAAAGACCTTTGCCTGGAAAAAATAGATCTAACACTGATCCGTCTTCCTTCTCAATAAAATGTGTCTTGAATGAGATATTTGAGATGAATTTTTTATTTGAGTGCTCACATTGAGACATAAATCTTGACTGAATCCCTACTATGCCTTTCACAGTGTATGCTGTCCTCGACTGGATATTTGCACAGAAAGAAAACTGAAAGAGAATCACTGAAGATCACTTTTAGTCTCCAATATAGCAGTAAACCGTCGATCAACGCCGAAATACTGAAACATCTAGCGAATATCGCCGGTATTTCGGCGGTTAACCGCGCGGTATACCGACGGTATTGAGCACATGGGAAGCATCGATGCCACCGCGGATAACCAAATTACACAAAAATAAAATACGGCACTTAATTGATTATTTCATAACGTTTAATAGCGTTCAAATGTGTGTGCAGCATATCAAAGAGGAAAGGAAAGAAGATGATAAAATTGTTCTTATTGTTAGCTTTTTGTGAAACTCTCCTCACTCCTTTCCGATCAAGTTTGCACAGGTGTTTTATAAACTGGCATAGTGATATCCTTCCGACTTTTGAAGTATTTAACTGTTACTATAATTGACGTTTCAACCATTCCTCCTGGCAATATGATCCGTAATTACAAAGATATTTGTGTAAAAAGAATTAATCGAGCACAGCTTCATGTAAGTGTTTGTCTTCTCTTTCCAACATAGTATTTTCTCTCATGTGTATTTCATTTTTAAGAATTTATTCAGCAACGATAAGAAGGATGTACGTATAAAAGTTCATAGTGTAATTAGAACAACCATTTAACTGGTAGGTCGGCTTGTCCACGTAACGCGACACTTCGCCGATCAAGTCTTGTTTTTATTTTTCTCATCGGGAGATCGATGGGAGTCCATCACGCGACGTAGTTTTTCACGCTGATCACGAATTCAGCCTTTATCTCGAAAAAAGCATGAATTATGAATTAAAAAATTTTAATTTAAAATTTTTCCCTTTCGGTTCTTGCTCAAAAGATACAATTTTTGAAAAAGGTAGTTTTTGTAGGCTGATAAAAAGATTTTCGAAAAACCTTCATACTCCTTCGATGAAGATCAAATAACAATGAACCCTGATAGTACACACTGTGGACTATAGGATGACACCAATATGGGTGAGTCAAAGTCGAGACTTGGATTCAAGTTTCAACTCAAGAAATTCTGACTGGAGTCAGACTGAAATATTCAGAAAGTTCCAGTACGCTTCGGGTTTTTCGAATAAAGTGCTATATTGTTTAATTTATGGATTTTTAGAGCCATATATGCTATTTTATTGTTTTGTTTTACTAGAACAGAAAGAAATTGGAGCAACGCAGTATGAATTACCAGCCATCTCTGGAATCAGAACGTGCTGAAAAATCAAGCCGCGATAGAGTTTTGCAGGTAAAATGGAAAAATTAATTCCAGTATCGGAAACCGTAAATAAACTCAAGAATAGTGGTCTTGGACTCGGAAATGATCGGACTCTGTAATAATGCGCTTAGCTCAATATCGACTTTCTCTAAAAAGTTTGTGTTTGTGGGGGAGGAAGTTAAGTTAACCATCGTTTTCACGGTAAACAGTTAATAAATACTTTTAACGGTAATTAAAAAGTCATAACAGTCTGATTCCAAATACAATCAAATAAAAATCTTTATGGTTATTTGCCCTCAAATGAGAGTTGACGAGAGTATGATGCCCTCTTTAGTTTTTAGTCTTTTACTTTTACTTTTATCGATATAAGGTTTGGAGGGTAAAGGAGTGTAAGTTCTTCGTTTTAGAAACTATTGGCTATTTTGAAAGTCTCTGCGAAGGGAAAACTATTATGAAGTCATACAACGCACTCTTTCTCGCATTTCAGAGCAGGCCTGATGATTATTTTTCAAATCGTCTGCATCAGTTACACATAGTTCCATGTTGGCACTTGAGGAGGTTGGCACCTAAAAATGGAATCTGATTAAATTCAACTACTTTCAATATTTGTCAAATATGATTGACATCTTGTACATGGTCGTTGAAATAATGCCAGGATTTGATCTGTCATATTTGATCATACCCTTCCCTCCTTTAGACAGTATCATCACCAAGATTAGTCAATAATGACGCATGGTCAAACAACATACCTAAAAACATTTTGGTAAATGAAACTCAACCAAAAACTTCATTCAAGTTTGTGTAAAAAAAATATTTTATTTTTCGTTATAATCAAAATATCTTTTATAATTTTGTTGTTATTAGTTTTATTGCATATTTGCGATCATCACCATGTGCTCGTGCAGTCTTTCTACTCGGAATATCAGTTAGTATAACAATATTAACGGCTTTAATAGGCAGTACTGTTATTCTTACAAAAAGTAATTGTATTTAATGGAATCATTGACATGGAGATGACGCAAAGATCTCTGTTTCTTTTCTAGGTAAAACAACAACCTCGATGAACACGAGTAAGTGCAACAACAACTTCTTGTGACTATGTTCCTGGTTCGATTGATATTTTAGTTAATTTCTGATATAGTAAGGAACTATGAATCTGATTTAGTTTGAAAATTAGATGGTTATTTTTTTAAAACAATCAGTTCTTCTGTTATTTTGGTATAAAATCTGAGGCGTGAGATAATCAATTACTATCCATTTTAAGACGGCCGCTGCCTTCTGGAAATATTTTCACCATATCACAACTGATATTCATGGAGCTTTCATGAAATCTTAGTCATCATAAAGTAGGAGTGTGATGAAAATTTCGTTTTCGTATCTTTAACCCTACTGGGGATTTTTGTACATTCTTAAACAAAACGGAGCAATTTTTCTGCGGCACAATTCCAGAACTTTAAAAACGAAGTGAGATTCGAAAATTGCTTTAATAATTTGTAAACACCCATATCTAACTCCTTACATAGAAATTTTAAATTTCTTGATTTTTGAAACAACATTTATTATTCGAAAACGTTAGAAACTTTTATGAAGATTTTTAAAGATTTTACTGTGTACACTAAACGAAAAATCAAGATTTGTCGGGAGCTAGATAATTAATCAGGTTGGATTTTGAGCAAGATATGAATTTTTTATTTTTGTTCGCTCGCAGATAGTAATCCGGTGTTTTCTTCAAAACTCATGCTTACTCGAATTTCTAATTTTTTCTTAAAACAGGCATTACACAAGCTTCAAACGGCACAATACCATATGTTTTCATTCGTTTTTGACATTCACCTCACACGTCCAAGGTCGATCATGAGGCGTCCAGGAAAACCTATGTCACTTAAAAACCTCTGTAGGTGGAGCGGTCGGGTTTGGGCAATTATGCAGAGGACACTCTCCGGGCAAACCCTTTTTGGTGAAAAAGTGCGTTGATGTGCGTTAATTTCTAACGCGTTTAGTAGGATGAGTTCTGACGATTTCAACGTTTGAAAAGCGTTAGTTTTTAACGTGTTTGTATCAATGTGATTCGAACGTGGGTACCTAGAATTAAGAAACAAACTGAGCTAAGAGATCATCGAAACATATACAGTACCAATACCATATGTTTCGATCATCTTAGTCAGACAAACCATAGTGTTTGGTTCTTTATTCTATGATTTTTACGTTTCACTTACAAAGTAAACAAATCTTTTCGCTGAGAATAAAGTATTTCCGCAGACAATGATTTACTTCTAACTATGTGTTTGAAAGAAATGAAATAGTCTATTTGTTAGATCGATATTTGTGTTCCTCATTCTTCTATTCAAAGGTGAATTCTGATGATGAGTTGCATTTTATTAAGAAAGTCGCCAGATGTAAGGGACTTTTTGAGACTGGATGTTTCTCCTCTCTGTCATTCGTCTAGCTGTTGAACGTGAATAAATCTGCCAATACAGATCGTACCATTATTAGCTTTGAGATGAATAAAACTCCTTAACCACGAGAAAGAAAGAAAATAATCGCGAGGTTCTCTCCACCAGCAATCTGATAATCGCATTTTTATCCAAAATCGTGAGTAACTGACTAATTCGAGTTCGAATATAACTAGGATTTTACGAACAAAATAGTATGAAACTTTCAGAGATCCAAAACTTTTAAACAGCGATGCAATTCGAATTGCGATGCATCATAGTCCGAATCCGAATTGGGATAGACACGGTACTGTAAAAGTTTGGAAAAGAAATTTTTCATCAGAATTTGAATTCGAACTGGGATTCTGCAAGATATCGAATTTAGATTCTTGTTCAGCTGAATTTCGGACCGGATGTCTCTTAGTGTCTCACTATCAGCCCCGGGACGTGACTCCCCTCCCCCCGCACTTGACGTTGTATGAAAATGTTATTTTCGGATTTGTTTATTGAGCAAATATCGATTGAATATGTGTCTAGTGGTAGTGAAGTCATTGATGAGGAATAATAGCAAGTGCCTCTTCAGTACATATTTGATTATTTATTTAGTTTTCGTCTATTTAAGACGTGTTTTTTAGAACTATATTTAACTAGATTCTGCCTTGAGCTTTATCCAGGTAGGTCATGAATATTGTGAGAAACTTTAATTAGATCAATTTTTGCTCCAGAATCTTCGTAAAGTATCCACATAAAAGATTACCCTATAGAACATACATCACCCAGCAGGGTCTAGTTAAATAAAGTTCTAAAATCTGATTTGATCAAAACACCATCACTGCTGACACCATTAGAGTTTAGGGTACACATGTTTGCTAAATTATGGTGAAACATTAGAATTTTAGTTCCGCTAGAACTCTGTTGAACACTGTTCATTTGTTTTGTTCTAAAAATATATTTGCTCGGGAATAAAAAACATGCCGTAAATAGAGGAAAAATAAATAAATAATCAAATATTTACTGAAGAGGCATTTGGTATGAATCGTCATCAATGACTTGATTATCACTAGACACATATTCAGTTGATATTTGCTCAATAAACAGATCTGAGAATAAAAAGTTCATACAAAGAAATAGAATAGTGTTAAGAACAGAAGATATTGTAGATGAATTGGGACACAAAGAAAGTAGAGTTTCACACCGAAATGTCCCGCATTGTTGGGATTGTTTCCGCTCTCTCATTCTTTGTGTTCTGCTAGCGGGTGAGTCCATCATTTACGACACATGATTCTGTATTCTACACCGTACTTGGAGGTCAATGCATTTAGTATACATTAAGGCCGATAGGAATCAGTAGGGTCTGATTTGTGAATATCTGCAATTTACATAATATATCTGGATGTTAAGATATTCAGATATTCTGATATTCAAGCTAGATATTTAGATATTCAGATATTCTAGAAATGTGGAAAAGGGAAGGCGGGTGCGGCAGGGGCAGATGAGAGTGAGACGCTCCCTGATATTCGCCACCCTCAAAGAAAAGAGGAAGATATCTGAATATCTGAACATCTAGATACTATGTAAATTGCAAATGTTCACAAATCAGACCGGTCTCATAGGAATATAATTAGAAAATCGGATATGGTATGTGATAGTATTCATGACTGTTTTTCCTCACTCGATAGTTTTCCTAAATCAGATTTTTTAATGTAAAAATGTCAAATGATGCTAGATAAAGAAGACTAATGGTTGAAACGCATGTTGATCCATGGATTGTAAAATAAAAGGTAGTATAAAAAAATCCTTTATAAACACATTGGTACGGTTATAACCTCTCGTGATAATTTCTTCTGATTGTCTGCTAATGAATTTATTTTAAATAAAACTTATAACAATAATCAAAAGTAAAAAAATCCATTCTTTTTGGTCGCTGCAGTCAATAATAATTCATATTATTACCAGTATGTTAATAATGTACTCAGAATCATATATCAGAGATTAAGTTACTTTTTAAGCCTTTTTGATGTTACTTTTCATAACGTCTTTTTAAATCAAAAACTTTGGCTTTTCAGATGATTTTCAGTATTATAGCTCTAATTTCAGAAACAGAAAGAGATAAACAAAATGTTTGAAAAAGTAGTCGTTTGAGATACTTTTTTATGTAACTGCAGTAAAATTCTCAGTCTGATCAAATAAAACGTTTGGTGGTAATCAATAGAGGGGAAATGGATATGGTGAAGGTGGTTGTCGGACCGCTTTTATAGATATAAGCTTGATAACATAAGGCGTAACATCTTAGTGTAATGTTTTTTCCTGAAAGTATGTATTTTCTATTACCTATCAAAAATCGTCTCCTGGAGAAGTTTTCATAAGTACGAAATATTTGAAGAATAACTTATAAACAAGATACAAAAAATTTCTTTTTCTCCAATTCATCAGCTATGCGTTTTTAGAGTAAAAGGTAAAACTGAAAGCACTTCGGTTGATCAATATCTAGCATATATGATAAAAATACCACCGATCTGGGCGAAAAAATGCATGAACGCATATTTAAATTATATTTCTAGCATGATAATGTTTACAAATGCATCTAAAACATAAACGCGTACAGACACGTTATTAAAAAAAGTATGTACGAGTTTGTAGGCGTGTAGAAGCAAAAATTCATACAAAAAAATTAACGTGTTTTCATGCAGACGTCTAGTTTTTTTACACGTACCTCGTTCTTAAGTTATACAGTTCAACTTCTTCCAGTACACAACAAGCATACAAGACAAACAGAAAAGTAAATAAATGTGATAACCAAACACTACTGTTATTTTTATTTTAAGATATTGAGCAGTAACATCTGAAGATATGATTCAAGAAAAATATATAATCAAAACTAAAGTTCTGAAATAACCATAATCGTATAACACTTTTCTATAGGAGTTGCCTAATTCGAATATAATTCACGAAACAAGAGTCTAATCCTAGTTCGAAAAAAAGCAATCCGATTTCAAAACCGAATTAGGATACATATTTTACTGCAAAAGTTAAGACAAAAAAATCTTTTCATCATAGTTCGAATTCGAAGTTTGATGAATCGCAATTTGAATTCGAACTATGATGGAGATATTTTTTTTTTCTAACCTTTTGCAGTAAAGTGTCTATCCCAATTAGGATTCTAAATCCCAGACCGGTTACTCTCGAACTAGGATTATACTCTTGTTTCATGAATTATATTCGAATTCGAATTAGGCAACTCATGAAAATCGTCGGATATTCTATGACTCGAAATAGTAGGATTTGTGAGGTAGTCCAGCAGGATTCTATCAGTTCCCGGTCAATTCGACATTAGTTACTCAGAGGAGACGAGATAAGACAATTTATTAAGGGGGGAGGGAGTAACCACCCCCGTTGTTTTTCATAACTTTGTAGCATCAAGCTGTATATACCCTGAAATGCTAAAAAATTATTTGAATGAGCACTTGGAAATAAAGTTTTAAATATAAAATATAATATTGCTATGAAAATCATAATAAAATTCTTCTGAATTTATTTAAACACTCGAGCTTTCGACACAACTTAGATCATTTTCAAGAGTGAATGACAAAAGGAAAAGAAGCAGTATATACACAAAAATACATGCAGAGTGAAAGAAGAATTTTGGAAAAATCTAAAATACCAAACAATAACGAAAGAAGAAGGGAGGAAAAAACCATAATAACACATTAGAATGCGCGTTCTAATGAAGTGCTTTCGATGAACAGACTTGTAATTGCTGAGAAAAGAAATTTTTACGAATTTCATACCATTTTGACCCTCTATTTAAAAAATTTATAAAAAATTCAAAATTGGAGCTGGAACTCTTATGGTTATGCAGTTCGACAGAGCACCTTAAGTGACATATATTCACAAGTTATAATGAAGATTGAACCAACGGTGTTTGAGAAAATTAACATTTTTCATTATAGTGCAGTTTGAGTCCTTAAAGTAATTTTTTGAAACTTATGCACACATTTCAAAAACAACGAAGCATTTTGAAGAAAAATTTTCGCTGCCAAAGCTGTTCAGGATAATGCTCTTCATACCCTAAGAGGAGCTCTTTTTCATTTCAGTGAAAAAATTTTGAAATAAATTACAAATAAAAAATTTTTAGCTTTAAATTTACTTAAAATTTGTGTAAATTGCATTTCTTTCAAAGTTTTCCCGCTAAAATGAAAAAAGTGCTCCGCTTAGGGTAGTAATATCCTGAACAAGTTTGTCAGCGAAAATTTTTCTTCAAAATGTTTTGTTGTTTTTGAAATGCGTGCATAAGTTCGTGTACCAGGTAATGAATAAGTCGAATTTCCATGCAAGAGCGATTTCACCTAATATAGGTTTTCACTAGGTTTTTGAATTTTTTTTGAAAAACAAACATTGCCACGAGACTCAGCGTGATGGATAATTCATGTTTCCATTCATTTTAGAGATTACCACACCTAAGGGAATATCTATCCTGGGGCTTCGAGAAAATCCGATGGCGCTCCTAAACCACGGAAGATTAAGATTAAGAGGTCGCTTAGTTCCCATTTTGTAGAGAACATTTTACGCTAACATATCTATATGAGAAATGCAGGAGGCACTCTGGCAGATCTTGGAATTACGATCTACTCTTTCATAAACTAATAAAGTATACCAACTGCTGGTGGTATTTTCTAGGATATTTTTATGTCAACTTGTAGCTAATTATCTTCTCTATGCAATGCTGAAAACCGCAAGTCTTCGAAGTGCACTGTTCAAAAGTTATTAAAGAAATAGCCACCGGCATTCGTTTTTAATAATATATGGGCTGTTAATTAATATAACAGCCCATATATGAAAAAATCTCGATAAAACCCCACATCCATGACAAATTAAAAAACCAAATACAGGATTTTGTAGCGCTTGAGCAGCTGATTCAAATGATGTATTGTTTGTTATATTTGAGCAAAAGAGGTTGAAGAGAAAAAGAATGCAAACGACCAGACTACACTGAACTGGCATCGGTTTCAGAGAAAAAATTTATAAATAGTCTATTAGGTATATATTTTTTCTTTCTTTTTTACATACATAATAACTATGAATAATTGTGCATCTAAACATACTTGAATCGCATTTTTGTCATTATCCCTGAATGACTTATGAAATATCGAAAATTATCGAAACTAGACGGAAAATTTTGACTAAAGTCCAACGTTAAAAAATTCATAATTCCACCAATATTCATAGAACCGCCAAAATGTCTTAAGAATACATAGTACTCAACACACACTACAAACTGGCATAATTTGAGGGCAGGTTTGTAGGTGGTTACCCCCCTTAAATGCAAATGACAAAGCAAGAATGGTGTTTTGATATAAACACCTAGGGTGCAATGATGTCATTTTCTGTTCTGGCTTCATTTGCAAGGACGAGTTAAACAAATTGTTTTATCTCACATCTGCTGAGTAACTCTTTACTTAGCAGATTTTGAAAAAAAATGTTTTAAAATATTGAAAAATGGAAAAGATGCACGCTTCATAAAACGTACGACACCTGTTTACTACGCATGCAGGCCTTGTTGTTCAGATGCAGCAAGAAAGATATTTGCTCTTCACTTTTCTTCTTATCAGTGATGTCCCCTGCCCGAGAGAACATAAAATGCATCAAAGAATATATTTTATTGTCAGTTTTCTTTTTATTAATAGTGCTCTCTTGATATTCTCACCTTTCCGAAACAAATACTTTTCTCGCATATTAGGCTTTCTATTTCGTGTTAGCTGTGTGTCTCGCATTGAAGAGCGAACCGTTTTTCTGTTTACTTTGAGTAAAAACAGATGAACCACGAGAACGAAAGAGAACAATCGCTAGGTTCTCTGGGTCAGCAAGCCGATCATCGGATGTTCTATGATTCGAAAGAGAAAGTTCCATCTCGGTTGGCAACTAATTGATTTAATTCTGGTATGTACAATGACCCAGAGCCAACATCCAAACAATAGAATCTCATAGGATCCTGTCGTGAGATTTTTAGAATAAATTCGGTATACTGATTTTTTGTAAGATTTTCGAAGATCCTACGAAGGATTGATCGAGCTGAGTAAAGAAGTTGATGTAGGATGCGTGAGGTTGTCCAGCAGGATTCTATCAGACCCCTGTCAATTTGACTTCCGACAAATTTCCATAGAATTTTTGCGACAAAGATTGTTATCAGGTATTAATTGAAAGAAAGAAATTCATGTACTTGTGTCCACCAAAAGAGAGAATGAGTTCTGATTGTTATTAAGGATGACACAAGAAACATGAATCAATTCAAAAAGATAAGACAGCTGAGTGAAGAAGAAAATAAAAGAAATGTATAATCGAATGGAAGAAAGTAAAAGAAACAAAAGTAATAGAGATAATAAAGAGAACGTATACGAACACTAACCCTTGGTCTTCTATTTTGTCCCGCAAGTCGAGTTCTAAAGGGTGGTATTCTATTGCGGTCAAATTTTATCGCCTGCTAGTAGTCCAACAGTAATCCCCACGTACCTGAAGTCCACCCCCTATTAGAAGTACGTTTGGGTGACATTTTTTGAAAATTCCCCTATAGACATTATAGAGATATATTAAATAGAGAGAGAGATCTAGGGTAAGAGAAAAAGAAAGACAGTCGAAGGAGACAGTAGTATTACAGCCCCTAAATAGGCGAATGTATGACCTACACGATTGTAATGTATTCAATTTTCAAAATACCTACAGTTTTGACGTCATTCCCTGCATGCTTTTGCTGTCCGATGTGTGTAATGTTTGCTAAGTAAAGAGTTACTCAAAGGAGATGAGACAGAACAATTTTTTTAACTTGTCCTTGCAAATGACAAAACAAAGATGAAAAGGATGGTGCTTTGATATAAACACATATGGCGCAATAAGGTCACATTCTGTTTTGGCTTCATTTCTTCCACGAAGGGCGCCTTATCATGAAAGGGCAATCATCATGTGTGCTGGAGTTATTTTTAGTTTTTAGATCATAACAAACTCCCTCCACTATTACGATGGTCGCGATCCACAGCTTGATGCTGCTTGTCATATTAGCATACAACTGTGTTGCTCACCCTACGATCTACCCGCATGTTGCCATGAAGCGGGGGAAACGTAGCCTTGAGCGTACCCTTCCGAACCCTCCTCCTGGTATCATCAGCTATCACGTACACATCACGTATACTCTTTTTAATCCGCCGGTATGTATGCTACATTTTGAGATTAAATTTAGATTCCCTTTTATATCGCTATTTCAGATCGTGAAGAAAGCATTGGAGCTTCGTCAGCTCACGCGTGATCAGTTTCGCGATTACCTAGGTCCGGATTGTCCGGGGAGGTACGATTATGGATATTTATGCATGATCGCCGATCATGACGTTGGTAGCTACAGAAGTTTTTGCACGAAGTTTTTGCGCATGATCATACTTTCTGTTATTCTTTTAGAAAACACAACGTTGATTGGTGGACCTTTCGTCAGCGGTGAGTGGTCTGTGTTCCTTCCGCTTGGCTATTATCCACTCGTCATTCCGTGGCTTCTACAAAACAGAGGTAACTCGTTGATCCTAGAATTCTGAAGATCTGTCAATCAAAATGTTTAGGCGAGTTGTCTATGCTCGTGCATCCCAACACGGGATATGGTGCTGTCTGTTAATGATCTCATCTACGATCAGGCTCCCCTAGTTGCTCACTTAGTCACTTTTTTGCGCTTGATCCAACCCTAAAACGCGAGACGTCGTTTGTAGGCAACTCGTATGAGTATGAAGATCACAGCATATGGGCGCTGTGGGCTGGCGATCAGTGGCCTTTAGACATGACTATTTTCGAGAAAGAGACGCAGACCAACGAATTCGGAGTATGTACGCTTTCTTCGTTTGCTTATAGCTATTTATGTTTACTGCTCGACATAGCATTTTCCTGGTGACCTGAACAACCCAGTGTGCCTTTTCAAGGGTGCCGTATGCGGCGATGATCAGCTCAGTCCCTCCACCCTGTGTTGCTACGACCTTGTATGCAAGGCTGCCGAGATGATTTCGAATGGCGCCTCAAACAACACAATTCACAGATGTGCTTGATACATAAATATCTGACGTTATTCGAAAGATGAAAGACTCTGTTTGTTCTTCTGAATAAGATATTAAACGGAGCTGCAATCATTCAACTTTTTTTCAAGTTTCATCCCTCCACCTCCAGACATAATGGAAGCGACGGGTACGCTCTGAAAGACCACATAGTTTTGCTTACTATACTGCATCTGAATCACTCCAATTCAAGAATGAGGGAAATAACTGCGCGTTGTCAATTTTTTTTAAAGTTTACATAAGAAACAAGAAGACAACTATCGATCACAAGGTGCCTTATGGCGCACTCCTTGATGACCAATGTAAACATTATTAACTCGAGCAAACAGTGTATTCTAGGTAAAATAACACATGTGCATAATCGAGAGGATAGTCGTTACATTAATAAACTTCGTATCGCTCGAACAGTATCTTTATCTTGTCTTCGAAAAGTAGAAATTCTAGCATTGTTTTCTGTTTAGTTTTCTGTGAGCAGACTTTGCTTTGATCGTGTCTGTCAAGAGGAAAATATCTTTCAGGCATTTTCAGAAAAAAAGTTTATTTTAAGAAGAGAAGACCGATCAACCATGGGTGTATCTCAATCATTTACTTATTTTGCGATCACCCGAAAAAATTTGCTAAACTTATCCCACATAACATCACCAATGAAATATTGTCAGAGTTCATATAGCAATTTACAGTCGAAGTTTGTAGACATTTTTCTGATCAAATAAAGCAGAGTGGAACAGCGGCCCATACGTCGCAAAACAAGGAACTAGCTTGATAGCAAATGTTTTCAAGCGAATATAGATTGATACCGCTATTTCTTCCACAGAATCTTACGTCTACTTCACACAATACGAACATCGTTAGTGTAAAATAAAGCTCGCGTTGACATTCACCGAAAACGCTAAAACGAAATTGTGACCGTCTCCAGGCATAGAGAAAGCAATGGAACACGACATAAAAAAAATACAATCTTGAAATTTGACTTTTAAAGCATTGAATATTCCATTGTTTCTGGAGCTAATGAACAGCCAGTTTTTTCTTAAATATAACTGGCACTCGAAAAAGTTGCTTCAGTTGTCACTCTTGTAGCTAAAATTGTCATGGATAACTTTTATTATGTCGGCTATTTATAGTATAACATCATAAATAAAGTTTTGGATTCAAACATGGCTATTTTGCATGGGCCAGCCTGGCTATGTTTGATGTCCATGGACAAGGACAAGGCGAAGGATTTGGTTATCACTAATATTGGTTGCGTGATCATCTTCAGTTTTTCTTTATAATCACTTATCAGCTGTTGTTTAATTTCTTCCTTATCGTTTGACTGAGACAGCGCTTTCTCCACGTGTCCATACTCTTTACTAGTTGTTTGGCTCAGTAGTAAACCAAAATGATGTATCCTAATCAAATTGAATCCAATAGAAGAAACTCTAGAGACGGCATAGTAAATCAACGAAGAAATATTAACGTTCAATCAAATCCAAAGGATAATCATGGTGGTATGGAGGTACAAAATTCTTATACATCGATGGAACCAGTGACGCATGGTCAACTGATAGAAATTCTGGCTCAAAATTCTAATTATCAAATGCAACAATGGCAATCAGGTCAATACCCTCAATTAGTTCAGAATCATCAACAACAACCTATTTATGAACAGCAACCGTTGTACCAGGCAATCCCAAGTCAAAACCAAGCACATTCAGCTTTACAACAAAGAAGTCCAAGGTTGTTCGATGACAATCAAAGTAAAAAATCTAAGACCAGTCATAATTTAAATTTGAATGAATTTAATACTGTTGAAAGTCAAATGTACCAAAATCAAAATCATGCACTGCAACACGCAAATCAAAATACTCAACAGTATGCTCAGCAACAGGGTCAAAATGTGAGTCAATATGAAGAGCAAATGCATCATAACGTTCAACAAGGAATAAATTGGAATCTTTTAAAATATGCTATTTCACATGATTTGCCTCCGTTCGTAATTAAATTTGAAGATGAAGAAAAATTAAGTCGAGATAGGTTGCCTGGAGCTATGCATGTTAAATCATTCATTCAAAAAGACCTATGGAAAGCTGGGGTTAAATTTCAAGGATTCTCATTAATCAGACCAGTAAACAAACGATTTAAATTGTATGTTAACAACAGAGAGGACTATCATAAATTATTAATCTCAGATAAGTGGCCTGGGGAATGTTGTGGTAAGACGATTACAGTTTTAAAACCTCAGTTCGTACCAAGCCAGTTTTCGGTAGTACTTCGTAATGTCCCTCAATCGATTT
>CAJNOQ010003151.1:0-21219 GCA_905250885.1 Didymodactylos carnosus | reverse complement strand
TGATGAAAATATAAAATTTGTTACTTTCTGATTTTATTCTTTAAACAGAAAAATATCTGCTCTTATAAAGATATCTGTTAAAAAAACGAACACATTGGAAGTATATATATGCCGATGTATGTATCAAAAATACAATCAAAGAAACCGAATTGTACAAAATAAAATAAAATAAAATAAATTAGAATTTAAATTCTATAATAGAGGAATAATTGGGGAATAGAGGAATGACAGAGGAATAAGAGAGGAATTGAGGAATAGGGGAACAGCGGAATAGAGGAATAGCGACCGCCCGACCGGAATACATTTTGAAACGTTCCCTTAGTTAAAAACATTTTGATCTAATACAAATAAAATTGTAATATATATGTGGGCGTCCATACTCCGATTCAGGCCAAACTGAGATTGGACTAGGTCAATCTGAGATTGGACTACTCACTTTCCCGTCCAATTCTGGATTGGCCTAGTCCAATCTCAGTTTGGACGCTGACATATATTTGAGACGTAGATTTTATTGAAATTAATTGAATTCATTAAACATGGATTTTGAGACAGTACGTGATTCAAATTGCGCAATGGTCGTGTGGTATATATTTATGATATACATTATAAGAACAGTGCGATAGTCTCTGTACGAATATACTATACCGTAATTTGAAATTATTTTCTATTTTACAGAAAATCGATCTGAAAAATTGTCAAGGATTTTCCAACTTTTATAAAATCCTCAGGGATATTCTGGCTGTTTAGAAAATGTTGATTTCTACTTTTGATGAATTAACTTTTCTCATTTGCCAGAAAATCGATAAGGAATTTCTAAAAAGTTGAAAAATCGACAGCGATTTTTTCTAAATAATTTCCAACAATGTAGAAAATCGATGTCGATTTTCCACATTATTGGAAATTCAATTGTCTATAATCTGGAAAATCCGTGAGTATTTCATATATGAACGGTTTGAAAATCGCCGAGCATTTTCTATAAATAATTCCGGACTTTGCAGTGTATATATTTTAGCTTATATTCTGTTCAGAAAAGCTTTTCTAAAAAAATAGACCAATTATTTTATGTACAAACTTATAAGACTTGTATAGTGTTTGTTTGACAACAAAAACTTTCTCGTATTTGTTCTGCTGATAAGAACGATTTTTAATTGGTAGTTGTATTGAACTTCCTAGTGGATGTACTTGAACTATTCAAGCTAGGTATCCTGCTACAAGAATGTCATAGATGCTGGCAAGTAAAATATTACTGAGCAAGTATTTAAACGACCAGTGATCGGTACAGATAAAAACGCACGTCATTCTTGCAAACATACGTTTTTCTTTTATATATGTCTGAACGTGAAACAAAAAACGCTGAACGGAAAAAAATCTGGTACCTATGCTGCGTACACTCATAAAGTACACCTATACGTACCTATAGAGTACACTCTGAAAAAAACGTGTTCTTCGTGTTTTCCAAGAACGAACTGAAGATCTCATTTAAGTTAGGATATGGATTATATAATTTTCTCTACTTGTGCAGGTTTCCAGTTGATAGTATTAGTAGACCACTATTTGGGACAAATGAAAAACACAGTTTCAGTTTTCTGAAGAAGTCTTCTTTTTTAGAGTGTATATTTGAACAAACTATAAGTTAAAATATATATAGCATATTCGGATAGATCATACCTGGCTACATCTCACTTAATCTCCAATAGTCGATGATTATCTCGATTTGAAAAGCTGACTTAGCTACAAAATTTTATTAGGGCTGAATCAGAGTCGAAATCAGCTTTGAAAAAAACTGAATCACTTTCTACAAAAAGTTTGTTTTCTTCTCTCTTGCGTCTTACTGATTCGGAATTGAATATCCTTGTAACTGAATATGAGAACTGAATACTGACTGTATAATTTAAGAACCGTTATTGTTATGAGTAGGAAGATATTGCTGTTGTTATCAAGCGCACTCCCTAAGTCCTCAGCATTATATAACCACTTAAGTCAGCTCTGAAAGTATTGATAAAGATATTCAGTTCTGCATCAGTAAGACCCAAGAGAGAAGAAAACAAACTTTCTGTGGAAAGTAATTCAAATTTTTTCAAAGCTGATTTCGACTCTGATTCTGTCGTAATAAAATTCCATAGTTGATTCAGCTTTTCAAATCGAGATGATCATCGACTAGCATCTCTTTGGAAGAAGAAAACTGGATGTCATTGTAGAGAATCGAACTGGTCTTTATGATTTTTCTCAATATTGTATGTCTTCTAAATACATACTCAGAAGTATTCTGAGCGTCTAGTAGATACAGTCTTATCCTAAATTTGTCATAGAAACTGAAATGAAATATTTTTCTATATAAATTCGGGGAAACAAAGCATATTATATCTAAAATTGAAGAGAAATTTGATTCTTACAAACAATAAAAAACGCACAGTTGTATAACCAAAATAAAGTGTGTAAAAGCAACTATTTGCGGTCGAATATGCGATAATTTAACCTCTTAACTAAAAACAAAATCTTGTAATAATCTCGTATAGAAAGAAGCAAATATCAAGAATTTACTTTTTTTTCATGTTCTTAGGGTGTGATGTTACAAGTTATAAAATTAAAAAATGATTTAATAACTGAAAAAGCATGTAGTTCATTTTAATCTTCCATATAACTGATAAATATGAATGAAGTTGAGAAAAAGCGTGTTAGTTAAGTGGTGCTTAAACATAGACTGAGAAATTTTTATGTTCAAGAGTTTTTCTCCTCATTTTACTTTTTTTGAACATTAATGTGGTCAGTCTTTTTGTGAGAGCGTATCAGCGAAGTTCGACGAATGATTTTTCTATAAACTAGGCAAGGACTTTATATCTGATACAGTACTTCACAGAAGTCTCCCTCGCCTGGATCTCACTAACCATGCCAGCTAGCCAGGTCAAATTCTATATTGATGCGCAAGTCTCTTTTCTCATGAATCAAACATGTTATGATAACATTTAACGAAAAGAAATTTTAAACCGTCGAATCTCATGAAGAAAACAGGAAAAGCGCCCTATACTGACTGGTAGGGTAATCATTTTGTGAAGTACCGTAATAAAAATTTGATTCTTGGATATAATTTCTTGGATCGTTTATTAGAAATTCTTCTAACTTAGTTGTTATCTCATATGGATCACTAAGATCCACTAACTTAGATTGTATTCTTATTATTTCATTTTCTTGTTTTATTTGTTTTAGGCTATTCTCCTTATTCGGCGATAGGTGAAGGCGATAATGTTAGTTCCGTATTTTTTGATGAGATTATACCGCAACGTATAACCGTCCAAGAATTATCAACACCAGAAACAATCAAACTTGATCTATTAATTCAAACGAAAAATTTGAGTGAAAAAGTAGGTTGAGAATTACCCATTATATTATGGAAATCTTTAATCGTATATATTTCTATAGATGCGGTCATTTTTAACATTGATGGACGCCAATCAGCTCAGTATAACGGAACAAAAACAACTCTATGAAAGTATAAAACAAGATTATGAAAATTTGTTAAAAGCATTGAATAATGCAAAACGTTCTGATGAAATACGCCGGTCAACTAGTGAGAGTGATTCACAAAATATTGATCTTGATACGTATGTATTTCTCTCATTACTTATTTCAAATATAGTATTTAAATTAGACTAGTTAGCGGCATTTGCGTGAATACATCCTAATCAGAAGGGTATCTTTTGATTGTTTTTATAACTCTTTTTCCAAGGAATTGAATTTTCATTTTTTAAAGTTTCAGTTTCTTTTGCGTAACATTTTTACACAATTTTTGTTTTATTTATTATTAGAAACTTAGATACGGAACTAGAAACAATGAAGCAGTTATTGAAGGAAATAGTTAAACGAATAACGGAAAATTTACTAGGAAAAACAGGTAATGGATCGGAAGGTGGCATTGGTTTATCTGCGATAGGGAGTCAGTCGGTACGTAATCTTTGGTAATTAGTTTCTCTAATCACGCATTATACATTTTGCGTTGAAAGAGTGAAATATCAACACGTTCATCGTTGATCAATCATGATGAACTAATGGATCAATATCAAAAATTATTAACTGCTGTTAACGCATCTGATCGTAAAGAAGAAATGAAAAGTTTGTTGAATGGATTAGATAATGTATCAGGAAAATTACGAAAAGCGTACGTTATTAAAAATATACGCATATCTCTCGGTTCAAAATATTGGACTGTTGTTTTTGTTTCTAGAATGTCACAAAGTTCATACAATTCACCAAGATCCGACGTTTCGCGTACGAAAAAAGACAATGATCAAACACATAAACCTTACGTTTACACTTCTGGAGTATGTGTCAAACATAACTTTGATTGATATATGTTTGAAGTTCATAGCAATATCTTTAGAATTCTGACGATGAACAGTGTAGTACACCCGAACAATTTGAAACATTAAAACGTATGGAAACGGCATCTTTTGGATTAGAAAGTATTGATTTACAGCGTAATGGAAGTCGTGTTGAACGTATAAATCAAGTCGATGAGCAACGTTCACGTCCACGTACAAGTAAACATGAATTAATGGATACACAGACGCCAAAGAACAGACGGCATAGAAAACCGATGGATGATGAGCAAAACACCATTCTTTATGATAATAAGAAACCAGAATACAAAGACGAAGAAGAACAACACAACAGTTTAGATGATTCATCACGTACTCGAAGAAAGTCAGTTAGACATACGCCGATCGGAGGATCCTACAATCGCGAGGAAAGGAATACGAAGTCAAATAACCAACACAATCAAAAGGTTGGTACTATGTGATTAAAGTCTATAATAGCACAATATACCATGCTATACGAATGTTATTGTGAAGCAGATTGGTACGACATAACGGTTATGTCGTTCATCCCGTGTTTCAAAGGTACTCCGTTCGAGTTTCCTAGGCGCAGGCAGTCTACTGCTCTGACAGGTTATTTAGATACATGCACCTCAGATCACCCATCCAATATCATACTCACCATATTGTGTTGTGCAGCATGATTTTTCTGGCTTTGCCGGTAGACTGGTTCAGTGACAACGGTAGCCGCTAGAGTCGTGAAACAGATACCCGTAAATTATGCCGATCCATAAAATAAATTTTCTACCAAAAAAGAGGCATAGTTTCTTCTACAACAGAATTTTATAGTGGAATGTTTTGTGGATCTTATGAGACGCCTCCGAAGTTTGAGTGACTTTTGATTTCTGTGGAAGATGTTCTATAACAGTTCGGGTTTAATCATGGGTTTATATCCATTTTTCTGTCTTCGCCCCCACAAGTTCCCAAAATGTCTTCCACCCAGCTAAAAGTCAGATGTCTCATAAGATTCACAACAACTTTCTCCGCCGTAAGGCTCCTCATTTATAGTAGATTCCAAAACTATTTGGCAAGCATCATTGATGCTAGTATTAAAATTGTATTTTAAGTCAGAGATGATATAGAGTTATTGAAATTGTATCATTAGCACTCTTTCTAGTATATGTGCTCAATAGTTCAGTCTAATAGTTAAGTCGTTTACGTTTTATTGAAAAAGCATATAATATTCTTGCCTGAGCTTTTGAGACTAAAATGTTAAACTGCAACATATAAATTAGTGTTTTAACATAAACCACTCGAATAATACACAATCCTACTCAAGAAATTAGTATTTCAGCCAAGGGGGAAACAGCAGACGGAAATCAGCCCAAAATAAGTCGAAAATGACCCAAAATCAATTGATTTTCAGCGATTCTCAGTTACCTTCTGTGATTTTCAACTTCCAGTCATTTCCGGTGACTTTTCACTTGATGAAAATCACCAAAATCGACAAAAAAATCGGTGAAAATCGGAAAAATCCAAAAATCAGCTGTTTTCCCTTGACTTCAACCCAAAAATATCAGTTCACTAAATCTAAACACAAGATACAGTTAAGTTAGTTAGTTAGTTAGACCCGCTACCATTTCTGGTGTAGGGTGAGAAAAAAAACATCAGGAAAAATAACACAAAAAAGGAAAGAGTGTTCAATTTGACGAAAGTAGTGTTCGTTTCTATTGAAAATTAAACTAAGTTAATTATCAAGATACCACCCTTTGTAATCAGTTTAAGTGATACCATCATTCTCACACAGTCAAATTCCAATAGGTGTTTGGATACAGTTAAGAACTACTCAAGTAAGGGATTTTAGGGATATAATAGTACAGTACATCCTTCTGTCTTTCCGTCCATAGGGAGAAAGGTTCAGAGGCGGCAAACGCTCTTTCCACTATATTTTATGTTATTATTTTTCGCTCTTCAATTCAGTGAGATTCCAAGAAGAGTTTCATAATCCTACTGCCCATTTTAGAACGGCATGTTCGCTAATATTTTTGACTAGCTACTGGCAGAAATAAGATGAAGAACTCCGTTTCTGTTATTTGATCGAGAAGATCATGTGATATAGCTAAAAAGAAAACGCCTATTTAATGGTAACTTATCGATCTTTTTTAAGCAAGATAAGCCGTCGTTAAATTTTGAATGCTTTCTTCTTACAAAATGAGTTCGAACTACTACACTCTTTTTTAAAAAGTTACTTTAAGTCCCTTATTTGTCAGGGTACTATGTGTGTTTTGCTGAGAATGCACATTTTGTGATAAGTATGCCTTGTAATCTTGAAGATACATGAAAACATCGTTTATCGACTACACAAGTCAAAAAATCAGATCAAGATCTTACACGATCTTGTAAAATCTTATGGAAAATCATACAAGAATCTTACGAACTCTGATAAAATCTTACTATAAGATCTTACATCAAAATCAGTTTCTATGTTTCTTACAGAATCTTACAAATTCTTATAAGAATCTTACGAAATCGAGTGGAATCGTACAAGAATCTTATAAGATCTTACAGTAAGATTCTTTGACCTGGATATTCTAATACTTGTGGCATTATTTGTTCTAAGAAAAAATATTATATTATATTTGATGAAATAACTCATTCTGACATTTTGTTAACTGCAAAATCAGGTTAAGTTGATAAGATAGGACTGAATAGGGAAAGTCATTGGCTGTAGATCTTAATAACTTTTGTTGCATGTATAAAATAACATTCGGCACATAATTCTAGATATTGGTAGGATACATTTGATTACATAAATGTATGTATAAATCTAATAAAAAACCCAATTAGATGTATATAATAAAAGAAAGAAAGAAAAACACGTTGATTCTGCATAACAAAGAAATGTTGAATTTGACTTTCTTGCAAAGTAAATATATTCAGCTCTTTTCACTCATTACGCTAAAACGAAAGACAAATATTTTTTAACAAAATTTATACAAAAAAATTCATTGTATGTATATGTGTATATATGTAGGTGAACAAACATGAAGTGAATAAAAGTAGTGCATCACCAACAATTTCGAAATGGCGTGGAACGCGTACAAGTGATCATGATAGTGGTATTGGAAGTTTTGCCAATACAACAAAATTGAGTAGAGAAACATATTTGCAAGATCGGTGAGATTTATTACCACTGAATATAAGAAGAGAAAAAGAAAGATATGTTATTTGCTCTTCTTATTATAGAAGTATAACCGATAATCTAGACGAAAGTACTGAATATCATCAAACAAATAAATCTATCAATGATGAATTATTTCATTCAGCATCGCATACAAAACAATTAAAATCAGATCAAAACTTTTTATCAAAATCAAATTCATCAGTACTAAAAAAGAAATCAAGTTATCAACCATTGACAGATATAACAAAAGACTCAAATTCATCAAAATATTATCATTCGGACAAAGGACGAAAATATTCAAAACAATTAAAATCGGCCTTAGTAAAACGATCCCATTCGGCGGCCGGTATCTATAACTTATATAGTACTGAAGAAGATGGTAAGATTATCATAATCTTACGCTTTCGATAGACTATTTACTATTAACCCATTTTAGTTTAATTTTGATGTTCAATTTTGCCTCTTATCGTTTTAGGGTTAAATTCTGTCACATCATCACGATCAAGTGGACAGGGGGCTGAAAGCCCTGCTTTACCTTACCATCGTCAGTAAGTTGCAGTGAGCATTTATTTAAATGTATTTTTACAAATTATACTTGAAGTATTCAAATTTTAAATACTTGAAATATAATGAAATGAAAATAAAATAAAAGAAAAAAGTCATTTTAAAATACAAACGACTTTCTTTTTTTTGTTTGTGATTGAGAGAGTTGTTACTATTCGATTTTTTACCTTTCTTTTTTTTTTTTTTTGTTGAAAATACCATTTGTGGTTTGTACATTATGAAATAATCAAATCTTACTTTTTTATTATTTTATTTCAAACAGTGAACATTCGAAATATGGTGAAAATAGTCCTACTAGACGATCGAGAAAATATTCCGTGTCAATTGATCCCTTAAGGCATGAAAACGATTTTGTTGATAATTACTTATATCGAAGAAAATCGCGTGAACATTCAGGTACAGTAAACATATATTTTATAGATTAGAGATCGACGAATAAGTTAGCTTTTATGTTTGAATGCTAGATAATGCGGATTGTCAATTCTGAATAATTTTCTACGGTGAAGGAACAGTATTATCATTCTGTTGTCAATTTAGATTTAAGTCATTCAGACATTGAAACGCGTGTCACAGGCTCATTTGAAAATCTAAATGATTCAAATGAACTCTATTATAAAGATCGTTTAAGCTATTTACATTGGACACCTGATCATCAGCATCAATCACCTAAAAATCATTTATATCGTCAAGTTTTATCGAAACATATTCGTCGTAGCCATTCCGAAGAGAGCGTGCCATTAAATAAAATCCCACCAGCATCCTATTATTATCGTCCACAAACTGCACCCTCGAGTGATAAATACGTGAACATGGATTTTCAATATCAATCAAGTGATAGATCCCAACATCGACGACAGCAACAGCACATCTATTATAATGATAATCGATCAAGAAGATCTGGTGATTTCCCATCAGCGTCTTATCGTAGTTCATTGTATATCCCGACAACAACACAAAATAATAATCGAATATCGACTAGTATTCCATCGAGAACAAATCAGCCTACTTTTGTTACAACAGGTCCGACATCGACAAATATTTATTCTTCAGCTGATTTAGCACAAAGAAATACTCACCGTTCACCACTAGTTACCAAAGGGCAACCATTGCGTTCGTACGTCCCATCACAAATAAATCCTTACTCGATTCGACAACAACATCCTCTACCTTCACCTGCGAATGATACATTGTATTTAGAACCCAGCACAGGCATAATCTAGTACGTAACCGATTATTATCAGTTTTTATTACTAACAGAGTGGAGACGAAATACTTTTACTAATACTTATACAAAAGAAACTTTACTGCGCTGGCATGATTGAAAATAATGTTTTTCGTTGGATACATTACAATCCATAAATTTAAAGATAATAGTCCTTAAATGTTTTGGGGTCTTATAGACTAGAGACACAAATGACATGAATTGGTTTTTATTTAGTCGTTATGTGGCAAATGGGTCTAATATATCTGCTAAAAATCAATTCAATTCTAAATTAATAAAAGCTGACATGTCAGATGTGAAGAAGCAAAAATCGTTGTCTCGTTGTGTTTTGTGTGGAAGTACAACTTACCATAACCATTTTCAACAACAGTAAGATATGTTTTATTTTCTATTATTGGTTATTGAAACGAAATTTCTTATTAAGAACTATTCCATCAGCAACATATCAATCTCGAAGAAATAATCGATCCATTAATGATCTTGACGATGGATATGAAAGTGAAAATCGGTAGGGACAAGAGAAATTTTTGATTTTGTACCGCAATTTATATATAACGGATAGACCGTAACGAACGGGCCAGAATCATTTCTTTTTTTCGGGGAGCAGTTCCCTACACTTTGGAGACTTTGTTCTAAGCTCCTTCGATAGCGAATTTTCCACTCTACAAAACTGTCAAATTGGATTGTCAAACAAAAAATTTCTTCTGGAGTAATATTTAAAACATCGACATATACTGAACGTTCCTACTGCGGCACTCGAAAAAGTAAACAACCCCTTCTCTGTAAAATACAAACAAATCTCCCCAGGGGCGTAGCTGGCATCTCAGAACAGGGGGTGGTCTTGCTAAAAAAAGTTTTCGTTCTTCCAAAAAAAATGTTTTTTTGAAGAACGAAAGACACAAAACAATGACTTTTCTGGAACCGGGGGGATGGCAACCACCTCACTATCCATCAGTAGGTATGCTCCTGAACGTCCCACTAAAATTCCAAATATATCATAAAATTAAAAAAATAGCTAAATTCTGCTCTTTCTGGTGTATGCAGCGTAATTTTAGAGCAAAGTCTTGTACAGGAATTCTCGCGTAAGAAAGAGCCCTAAGCGTGAAAAAATTTAGTTTTCTGTTTCGGAACACCGCAACAAAATAACGGATAGCCGTTATATATCTGGTTCAGTCAATTTTTTTGCGCAGATCTTATATTTGCATGATTTTGTTTATTGGTTGTAGAAAAACGCACCGTCGTGGTAATCGTCGACGAATAGCTGTTCGGGGTGTTTTATACGAATCACATGATAACAGTTATGAGTCTTCCAGTGGCACTGATCTGGTAATATTTTTCATTTTATACAATAGAAAATTTATTTTTCAAATAATCCATTCACATACATCATAAGAGATAAAAGTGAAATGTTCACAAATAATTTCCAATTAGGAAACTAATACCACCATCAAACGAGAAAGTCTCCTGTAACGGTTGCCATACTATTAATACTTGACAGTGTGACTTGAAGGTTCATGTTTTTCGTCGTGCACTTCAACGGTGTCATATTCGTACCTCGGCACTGACAAGTAATGTAATAACCTTGGACAACTTACATATGCCTTAGTGGCTCGGATCACCCATCCAATCGTATGCTTAATACGTTGTGATACAATACAGTTGCTCCGCTTAGTTTTTGTGGCTCTGCGGAAAACTAGTAAATGGTTAGTATGGGGAGGAGAGCTCAAGTACATGAGCGGTAGAAGAAAAGCGACATACAGTCAATCACTATTTTTAATTACATCTTTTATTTAGAATGATACTGATTATGAAGCATTGATTGAAACAGTTGAAAGAGCTCGTGAAGTTCAAAATCGATCGTATAATTTGTCACGGCACATTGGTAGACAAGTTAAACTCGTACTAGCTTCTTAAAGCAGCGAAATATGTACACTATTCAACTGTGGGACATGTGAGTGTTATCAATGAACACATTTATTTAATTGAAAGCAACAGATAAGAATATAATGTTCTTATGTATTACAGTTAACTTTTATTTTGTTACATATCAATTTTTGTTAACCGATATTATATGTTTTCTGTGTCTATGTATTTTGTAACGTACGTTAGTTTTTTCCGATTTACAATTTCTCAATAGTTTTTCAATTTTTTTGTTATGTGATATATTTCTAGATATACTTTTTCGCAGTGATATCCCCTGTTTTTTTCTGTTGCATGCTATTTTAGAAAATAAACCTTTGTCGTCTCTTCAACATGCATAAGTAAAAGATCAATTAGATGATGTATTGTTCCAGTACTGTTATTTGAACATTAAAAAAGCAAATGAAAGTATAGTTATAGGTAGGTTATCGAGTATGCTAAATACGAAAAAGCACTTTTCCCCGTGCACTTTTCCTCTGTATGAACTTTGTTTTTCTGTCGCTGATATGTGACTTCCATAAGGAATAGACAGGTACCTGATAAGTGCTTTATGGTTTAACTCTAAAATTTTTATGTATTCTACAGTTTACTCAATCAGTGGTGACGCTCTCTTCTCATTATACAATTGGTGAGCGCCAGCATTATATTAATGACTCTAGCCTTCTTCTTTAAGTTCAGTTTAAAAAGACAGCTGAGGTCAGAATATGCTGGACTAACAGCTAAACATCAAGTGTGATATATAGTGATACCCGCGACTTACATCTAACTAACTAATTGGTTAAGTTTTAGCTTTTGTCTATCTGTTACTGTTTCATCTAAAGATGAGATTGTTCGTCAATCTTTTGCGTTTTATCTAACATGTGACAGTTCATCACAGTAAGAGTTTTTATTCTTTTTCGTCTATCGTATATATAATCTGGCTATTTATTCTATTACGCCTAAAAGGAAAAGAAAAGACAATTCTTCTTTTCGTTTTCTCGCGCCTTCCGTTTTCATAACCATTCATTATATTTTGTTAATCCGTAAATTTTGTATTTGCAGTTTATATTTATATAAGAAATCAACTGACGCCCCGGCCTCAATGTGTGCGAAATGTGAAAGTGGCGAAAGTACAGAGAACGAGCAATTAAGGAAATATCTCTTTCATCACATAACAGATCCCATGTGCGGGGAGGGGGGTTCTTCGTCTCAACACGTCGATCAAAAAGAAAGACATGTATATGCGAGAAGAGATATCGCCTTATTTGCTAGTTCTCTACTATTTGTGTTCGCAGGATGAGAAAATGAAGAAAAATCCCAAAAAGAATGTATTGAATATGAGCAACAAACAACCTAGAGAAGCATAACCATGGCTTACTGTATGTATAGATTGATATAAACTACCATTTACTTCTGTAAAATCGTTTAAAACAAGATTAGTTTTTCTTTTCCATTTACGTTGTCCCTCTGGAAGTGTAGGCAACAAAGGATTTGAAGAAGGTAATGAGAGCGCTGGAGAGAAATAGTTTGAAAAAGGAGCAAACTCAGTAAAATGATTACTTTTCTAAAAGCACATGTTCGAACTATCTACTTTTTTGCTGTACTTTATTTAATGCGGTGCGAAGCAATACCGCATTATAGTAATAAACTGAGTTTTTCCTTTCTAAAAAAGTGGCATTTTCTGTAACGATTTTCTCGGGAACTCGAAGGGATACACTAAAATTTTAAACGCGAATATGGAACTGTGTGTTTGAATTAATAATAAATAAGCTATAAAGCCAAAAAGTTCTGAGTAATTTTCTGACAAGTCGCGTAGGGTGAAAAACTTTGCCCAGCGATGATCTTTGTTTCAGACTGATAAATCATTATTTGAACCTCACATAATTATGCAAGTAATCTACACTTTCTTCATCAATATGGCACGACTGCTGTATGTTATTAACTTCGCACTGCATTTGCAACTCTCGCTGGCGTGATTGCCGTCTAGTTTCTTTAGCAATAATGTCTACAGAGCAAATGTGACAATTGACTTTCACATAGTATACAAAAATGACATTTTATATTTGAGTGTTACAAAATGACGAAAGAAAACGGAAGTCTTTTTCATTTTCTTCCGCTTTGTAACACGTCACACTTCACTGGTCAAGTCCGATGTTCGCTTCATTTTCGAACCGAGGACTGACATTGTAACTCAACTGTGAGGAACATCGAGTAGTTTCAGTCTGTGCCGTTTGTCTTCACAATTCGATTTGCCGTATGGAACGATTAAGACCCAGGTTGTGCATATGAGGGTGATTTACGACGCTGGTCAGTATTTTGTGTGATAAATAGATTTCAACCGGTTAAAATTACACTTTGGAGTAACGCTGCTCTTCTACGTCTTCGTTACTGCGTGGAATAGATTTAATCTCGTTTATTCATACCCAGTGGTTATGCTTCTCACAAGTTTTTGAAGAAAAAGTATTTTTTTTCACCATGCAAATAGAAATCTTTGGATGATTGATCATTCCAAGCATTGGGATCTTCCATAAACAATATAGTTGTACAGGTTTGTGTTTCGATATGTTTAGTTTCTTATTCTGTAGAAGTAAAATTTCTCTGTAATATAGTTAGTTTCGAGTTACGTTAAATTATAAGAAAAATTAACATCAGTTTTATCGTTTCTCAACTATCGATGAAATAATTTGAAACGGCTAACGATCGTTAGAACGCTTTAAATATGAAACATTTAACGGTTTAATCCAGTTCTCTTACTTCAGTTAAATTTAGAAGTTAAGCGAGTGTGAACACAGTTTTCATCGTATGTTTTTCGAAATCACATTCGATCGCGTTAAGTTTGGAAATTTAACCCGTTTAAATACGTTAAATATGAAATATTTGATTATTTTCATATTTAACGCATTCTAACGATCATTAGCCTCTTTAAATTATTCCATGGGTATTAGTTTGAAACTGACTTTTTTTTAGAAAATATCATATGTCCAAACGAAAAAGTTCAGAATCTGTTAGTGTTCTCGTAACGAATAAACGAGTAGCACGCTCGTTGCCTGTAGTTGAAAAACGAATAACACGATCATCAACAAATACTGAAAAGCCATCATCACCGACAATAAAACCCAAAACTTCAAATATACGAATGAGAAAAACAGCAGTGAACAAGAAACAATCAGTCGATGACGACGACGATGATAAAGAAAATAAAGGTGGTTATGTAAAAGAAAAGAAAAATAAAGAGATCATTCCTAGTGGAAGTAGTGATGAAGAAAATGAATCAAAATATAATGCTGTAGATCAAGAAAATGAATCAAAAGATAATGCTGTTGATGAAGCAAAAGAATCAAATGAACAATCGTTATCAAACAAAGCACAACCATTAATAGGACACAAAAAAGATTATATTGTTTATAAAATCGGATCAAACAATGAAGAATTTATAATTTCAAAAACAGCTGATTTTTGGTCAACAAAATATTGCAAACAAATCAGTCATTGTAGTCCTGATAATTATGGTTTATATATTTATAACGATTTTAATGGTTATGGTAGGTAATTAAGGAACGTTTTGATCTACTAACTCTATTTGTTTCTTTTCAGGTCAACTTGAGGCTGTTGAAAATTGTATTAAAGATATAACAACATTATTTTACACACACACAATTACTTCAAAACAAAGGAAAGATGATGTCAATTATGTTAATGCATTTCGTCGAATTGAAGCATTAAATATTGTACTTGATTATGCTGACGATATGCCAAGTATTGATGATGGTAATAATCTTCTTTTGAGAAATTAGTGGGTTAAACTAGGAGTAGAAAAGCAAAGATGAACTGAGGTTTCTATTTATGACAGCAACACAGAATTTGACTAACAGTTGATTGATATTAAATGGATCTAAATACGAGACAAAACAGAAATCGAAAATCTTTTTTTTATTTCTATTTTGGTAGGTGATCGATTTCAACAGTTCATGCGTGTTATTGGTGCTTGTTATGTGACCATATGCCAAAATTTATTACCAAAACCAATGTTAACATTACAGAAGAAAGACGAAGCACTAAAAAAATCAATGGAGAAATCGCTAAAGAAAATATTGTCACAAATTCCAAATTTTAAATTTGTTCTTGAACGTGCAATTAAAATTGGTTATCCTATGTCGACAGTAGGCGATACGAGTACAGTATATACAAAAATACTATCAATTATCTATCGAAATTGGTGTTTATTTGTTGAAAATGTTGAGATTGATTTAAATCAGTTATTTGATAATAAGAAAGATAAAGATTTAATAAAAATATTACGTGAAGCAAATCAAATGGAACTTGGTGAACTTGATGATGATGAAGAAGAATTTGAGTTTTTAGAAGAATATGCAAATTATTCATCTGGACGACAAGTAGGCGGTGATCAATACGATATATCAAAATGGTCAAAAACAAAACGTGAACAATATTCACTTGATCGAGTGGATGACATGGATTTTAATTTTGGATAAAACGATTGAAACTATTCGAACAAAAAGGCTCAAAATTTCTCTCTATTGTTGATTAAATGAAACTTACTTAGTGACTAAATAAGTGATAGATTCTGCCTAGTCAGTTGTATATAAATATTGTTATCGAAACAGTTTGTTTAGATGCAGTAGTACTTTTTTTTGATCAAGAAATTTATATTGTACATGTCTGCATGTTGTTGTTGTTTTGATTAGAGTTATTCACTTTTTCTACTGTATATTTTCTGAATGTTTTACTCAAGAAGATGGGCATATTTTCTACAATTCCATATGGAAATATTTTATTAATCCTGCTCTTTTAGCCCGGTATTTTTTATTATATTCTCTAGAATGATGTTCATTTCTGAAGCGATATTCATTCTATTTTACTATTCTTCTAAAAGAAAGGTTTTTTTGAAATTCATGTAGATATATTTTGTTATGATTTTTATTTCGTCAGATGTGTGTAGAAAATAAACTTAATTTTACGTTGAAGTAACATAGGTTGTGGATAATTTTTCGTCTCCGCCTTTCCGCCTACGCCACTTAGTAATTTTCCGCCGCTAGAAATTCCACTAAAATTTTAGTAAATTTTCGCCTCCGCCCAAAACACGAAATTTATTTCTGCACTAAATCATTTTTGACCTAGAAAAATAGTATTTTTATGATTCCACAAAATTAGAAAAACATACTAATACGAGAAAAGTTGACTCAAGCTTGAATAATCATAATTATATAAGAAAATGTAATTGATTATTATAAGAGCAAACGTAAAAGGCTTAATCCATACGATACCTATCATCATTACATCCGCTTTTGACACAAATAACGAGACACGCATCAACTGAAGCAGTTTTGCATGCTGAATCCAATGGTAAAAACTGCAGGTGCTATCTTACTAGGGAAAAACGTTATGTGCAAATTACTCTCACAGCGAAAATGAGCATTTTCCGCTGTTTTCAAGCGGGTTTCCCCTAACTTGTAAACGATGCTGAAGCCACATTCCCTAATGTAGAACCTTCAGTCTAGTCTCAAATGAAAGATCTCGTCGAGTTCTATCCAGATCTTCAAAGAAGATTGAGGTACCATCTCAGGATCTTGATACAGAGATTTCTGAAAAACCTGGGTTTCTAGACAACCTGGTGACCTTAAAATTTCTTTCAGCATATTTTCAACCACATCATTAGTTAGCCCGTTCAATTCTCCACGAAATCAGAGGTTGACTAACTTTCTACCACGAGTTAAAGGCTTTTTAATATTACGAATATAAATTCGTAGAAAATTTTTGCTTTGATGCTGAGTTTTCGATCTGTGAATGAATGAGTGAATGAATTTATTTTTGTAAAGAACACAAGGAAATTACAAGAAAGCTAGAGCTTGTTTGAATGTAACACCAGATAAAATAAAAACTCACACACGGACACAACATAGCAAAAATTTAGACAGTAAAAAGATGTTGTTTTAATACAGTTGAAAATGCTCTTAGCGTATTCGGATGAACAACAGTACAAGGTAATTTGTTCCAGTCCTCTAAAGTTTTCGGTACAAAACAACCGGGAGCAGATTTTAAGGTGAAGTTCTTGCGCTGGACCCGTTTGTTATGTGAGTTTCTCTCAGTTTGACGATCGTCTCGATCGTGACGATCGTGACGACGTGACTCGATCGAGTGGATAGACGACTAGTAAGACTGCTATGAGAAAGGGCACTGCAACCGGTAAAATTTATAGAAATAAACTAAACGTGAAAATTTTCTCCGCGAGGATAATGGTGGTAAATTTAACTGACTTGAAAGGATAGTAGAAGAGGATACATAGTCTCATAGTATGATTCTACATGCTAGATCCTGTACTTTGTCTAATACAGATAAGTGAGTGCAATAGGATGAGTAATAAATGATACAACCATACTCCAAAGCCGGGCGAACACAAGTTTTATACAAATAAAGACGTAACGAAGGTGGAGCATCCCTAAACACATGAGAAATAGATCCCAAACATCATTGTACAATTAGATGCAATATGTTCCAAGTGGCGTTTCCAAGTCAGGTCATGAAAAAGTCTCATGCCAAGTAATTTTATGACTGTTGAGCGTTCAATTTCTATATCGTTAATAGTAAGTGACATAGATGGATAGGTATTAGGTAAAGTAGAAAAGATTATCCACTCGCATTTTTTTTATATTGAGACCAACGAAGTTAGCGTCACATCAGTAAATTACCTCGTCAATACAAGATTGAGCCTCATCCAGATCGCAGAGTAGGAATAGGTCGTCAGAGAAAAGGGATGTTAATAGGGGAGAAGCTAACGATTGTGCTAAGTCATTTATAAATATGAGATAAAGTAAGTAATGGGCCAAGGATTGACCCTTGAGGAATTCTGGAACTAACAGAAACAGAAAGAGAAGCGACTTCACCTACTACAACTTTTTATGTCCTTCCTGTAAGATAGGATTTGAACCAGTCGAAAAGAGAACCAGAGATGCCGGCGGATGAGAGTTTCTTTAGTAAAATATGATGAGGCGATCAAACGCTTTCTCAAAATCGAACCCAATGCCAACAATTTTGCGTCGGTTATTCGGATGCTGATAAATATTGTGAGTAATTAAGAGAAACCAAATTGATTAGACGAGAAAAAGTTAGTAGATGTCAAGAACGAAAGCAGGTGTTTATGAATTAATTTTTCAAGAATTTTACTGACATTGGAAATCAACGAGATTGGTCTATAATTAGAGACTAAAAGTTTACTTTCTTTTTTGTGAATGGCCTTGATTAAGGATTGTTTCCATAAAGAAGGGAAAACACCAGCTTGAAGAGATAAGGAAAAGATATGGTGCAACTGAGGAACAATTATATCGGCAGAAATTTTATCGATATACCGTCAATCCCAACAGAACTTTTATTTTTTAAACCGGAAATAGAGGTGAAAACATCAGCTACATCGAATTTGACATCGCACAACAATTGAGAAGTTACAGTTAGTAGAGGTTGAGAGCGGTAAATATGACGGCCCTTGAGTTGTAGCAAAATTAGTTTCAAAGTAGTCAGACAACAGTTATGCTTTAGACTGATCGTCAGTTGCAAGAGTAGTGTTATGTCTAAGAGTGACTGGTAAATCACACTCTGTATTCCTGTATTTATTTATATGTGTCCAGAAACGTTTACTACATGAAAATGTTTTCATTATTGATTGAAATAACCTGTTTTTATCTCTATGAACAGATTGAATTGACAAGTTTCTAATATTTTTGTAAATTTTAAATAGCCGAGGAGACTGGTTTTTGTATTTCGATTTACAGAAGGCACCGTCTCTTTTACGTTGAAGGAATCTCGTCTGCCTCGAAAGGCGAAGGGTGCGTTGTTGAACAAGAGGAACTATTTTAACTGGAATAGAGATTTCGGTCGAGGAGATGACTTGCTCAATTCAGAACTGTAAGGCATCATCTGGATCCTTAATACAGAATAGTCGATCATTCATCGACAATAGATTAGCATAGAGAACAGACTTATCAAGGTGATCGAAGTCGAGAATGGCTTTGGTGCGATTAGGTATTGGATCGAGATACGGAAATGAGCATGATAAAATATAATGAGGTGATTTACCCAAGGCACTACAGGTGAAAGTGTTAGACGGATGTGGTTGGGTAGAATGAAAGATGTTATCAATATACGTATTTTTCGTGGTGGTTGGTACAGAGAAAGCATTTATCAAATCAAAAAGATCTAAAAGTGATCGCAATCCTTGGAATATTAATGGTTTAATTGTTTTAACATTCATGTCGCCCACAAAAATAATTGCTTTGTCGTATTTTCTATGGTATTTTCTAACAGAACATCGTAGAAAGTTGATCAATCTCTGATTTTGTGGAGAATTGAACGGGGTAGCTAATGATGTGGTTGAAAATATGCTGAAAGAAATTTTAAGGTCGCGGAAAATTACTAAGTGGCGGAGACGGAAAATTACCCACGACCAATGACATATCATTTTTTATTGACTAGAAAACAAGCAACTTGATCTCAATTATAGTTAGATCTTTATGAATGTTATTGAAGCAAGTTATGCGAGGTTCTAATAATAATGGTACAAAAATTAGTCCGTTCTATCAGATCTTTAGTCGTTATCCATTGGTCTGATACAGAAAATCTACGAAAAAATGTTGATGAAGATTTTAGTAATGGAAAAAAAGACGTTTTAACTGTAATAATATCTATGTATATACTTCCACAAATTGTAATCTATCTGATTGCTAGATGAAAAGAGATGAGGCCGTTTTAGATCTACGCGAATGCCAAAATAAAGTTTACCAAACTCGTTAATCACACTTTTAAAAATAATTCTTATAGGTCAAATTGTATTTCCACGGTGACGGTATAAAAATACCAAATTTTCAGTATGTTTTTTTGCCTTACCTTGATTTCGTTGAATAGTTATATTTACTCAAGTATTTTTTTCAATTTCATGCTGTGCTGTGTATAGAACTAAACGAACGTATTTATTTTTGGCGTTAGGGGGCTCCCTCCCCCCGTCAGGAATTTGATGTTTTCTTCGAGACTGAAGTAACCATACGGTTCAATATCCCACAGTGTTATCTTTCAGAATTCTTCTCAGTTTGTTAAAAATTCAATGTTTTTGGAGATTTTTGAAAAAGGTTTCTGAAAGCTCTAAAAATCATCTGTTTCTAAATTTCATATTTTAATTAAAATTGTTAAGGTTGTCCGTTTTAACAGACATGGAGCTACGTTGAGCAGAGTGTTCTGATCAGAATGAGATATCCAGCAGGTTTGTACAACTTCGTCTTGCAGTGTTATACTAGTTTTGCTAAAGGCGCTGAACTATAATTAATGAAGTGATGACGTCACTGCTTAGAATGTGGTTTTCGCGCAGCAAAGTTGTATCAGATAATTAGTCATAAAACCTTCATTCTTTTTTTATTTTGAAGCTAAGACATTTATCTAAAGTTTGATCCACGGCGAGTTTTGATTTTTGTTTTCCGTGCAGAGATAAGTGGCAAATACACCGAATTAGGGTTATTTTCAGAGGTCCGACTTAAAATACGTGCAGGAAATGAACGGGAGCGAAATTCAAAAGTCGCCACAGATCAAATTTTAGATTTAGGCATCTGCTTTCATTTCAGGCCACTTGTAGAAGAATGACAGTCTAAATCAAAAATCAGGCTCCTTCACGTTGTTACCATATATTTTAGCATCAGTTTAAGAAAAGAATGAGCCCATTCCAAATTTACAACCACTTGTTTCACTATAGAAAAATTTATTATTCAAATCGGGTCAGGACTTCTGGGCCACCCTTTATTCATGCACTTTTCTCAATATCGATAGATTAGACTAAAATCGTCATTTCTGACCTGGAGGATGGGCATAAGTAAATGTTAATAAACATGAATAAGTCTGCACTAAGCACTATAGAGTGCCCAAGGAGAAAAAAAATATCGACTATCGGGCGATCTAGCTAGCTAACTCAATATACTACCCGATATACCTAGCTAGCAATTCGAATTGGGTTATTTACTATCGGGCGATATAGCTAGCTAACACGA
>CAJNOQ010003150.1:0-21231 GCA_905250885.1 Didymodactylos carnosus | reverse complement strand
TTCAAAAGACTTTTTTCTGGGGTTCAAAATTGAAAAATGCAAAATGTTAAAATTTGAGAAAACGTACACTAAGTAGAGGACTTTTTGAAGATTATTAGGAAAATATTTGCCAACATTTGGCTGAGAAATCGAGTTTGACGTTCAAAATCGACAAGCTTATCGGACATAAAATCCACAGTAGTGTGTCCATTCATGATAATATGAGATAAGAATATGTTCTGAGGGATACCGACGAGAGTGTGAGTTGATAGGATAAAAGAATCCATGTTTTTTTTTATCACCACTAAGAGTTTCGTTCATTTGCACTAGACATCTACCTATGAAAAGAACTTTAGCAGTAGTCCACTCAATGCCTTCAGCGCGTAGTGGAACATTATGACGAGCATCAGAAACCCAACTGTTTTGTTGCATGAAAAAACGCAAAGCAGATAAAGTAAAATATTTTTTATTTGAGATAGAAGATGAGACCAAAAACAATGAGACCAAAAGAAAAACGAACTACAATAAAAAAGAAACTCGGACCCCTTTTTTTATCTTTCACTGATGACCAATTTTCGATACAATGATTCAATAGTCCACATAATGATCCATCCGGCGTATGTACAGCACACAAGAATCCTCATGCTTCGGGATGTAATTTTCTCACTGATGTTGTTTTTGCTTTAGTAAATGCATCACCACGATGAACAGAACGAAAATACGAAATACAACGTAAAATATTTAAACGTTCGGCAGTGATTGAAAAACCACTTGTCTAAAATAAATACAAAGAAAAGACATATACATGTTAAAATGATTAAGTATTTCTTACCTGTCTGAGTCCAACGTTTGTTTTTGAAATTAAATTTCTTCGATTGATGACCAATTCTAATTGACCAATTCTACTTTAAATGATACGGATCGACCAAGAATATTTTTGCCACGAACATATAACAATTGAAACATGTTAAAAGGTGTTGCTAATATTTGACCATATTTTTCAGAACCGAATTGGAATTTTCCACTTGCTTTATAGGTAATTTCTGGTTTGATGAACATTAATCCCTGTTCAACTTGATTGCAACCCACCTAAAAAAGAGAAGAAGTTGAGGAAAAGAGAAAATTTTTGAAAAGAGCACAAATTTTAAATCACGGAGAAGTTCTCTTTTAGAAAGACCAAAACCATCATGCTCAGAACTAAAACTGCAGTCTTAGAATAAAATTTCTGTCTATGTCTCTCTATCTACTCTCTAGCCAAAAAAACAATAGCAGTATTCACTTCAACTTGATTAACTTACACGGACTAACACGATATAGTCATCTTCATGGTATTCTTCACCAGCATAATAATTGAATTGCCCCAATATATCTTCTTTTGAATAATTGGATTCAACACCATAAAATCTAATTAATGTAGGTTGACTAGTAGCCATTTTTAAGTGTAAATAAGTAATAATGCACGAAGACGTGTAAATGTGATCTGAAATAATAGTAACGATAATTTATTTTAATAACATCCACCCGTTTCATCAAATGAGCCCATCTTGACGTTGTTGTTTTAATATCCACGTTAATGTACGATTGATTCTAACATTATTAGGGAATGGCATTAAAGGTACTAACATGGCACCTAAAACAACTGTTGATAAAAATACATTTGATTCTTCTCAGTCTCAAACTAATAACCGTATGTACTATTCACATATGCAAGATATATGACGTCTAGAACGGATGAAGCTGTATTTGCTACGCAGAGATGGGCGAGTCACCAGTTTTTCGAGTCCGAGTCAGTAGCCTTCGAGTCGAGGTCCGAGTGCGAGCCGCGTCAAAACCTGACTCGAGTCACTTCGAGACATTTTCTAGAGGAAAATGACTCCTAATTCATTTTTCCAAGAACAGGGGCCTGTTTCTTAAAAAAACTTCAGTAGATAATCTTACTTAAGTCAAAAAAGACAAAGACTTTTTTTTGGAGTTTGATTTTGGACTTGTTGACAAGTCAGATTTTCTACTGAAGTTTTTTTAAGAAACAGGCCCCAGGTCTTCAATCCTCTCATGTGACGCGACTTACTCGTTAGAATATTCTCAAATCTCTCTTCTGATATATAACAAATATAATAAACACAGTCATAACAACCCCAAGTTGCACATGACTGACTCGAAAGTGACTCGAGTCAGTTTATCAAGTTTATCGAGTCTTTCACCTCAAGTCCTCAAGTCAAAAAATTAGAAACTTTTTCGTTTATAAAAACGCTACCTGTCTCAACCAATAAAAAATCCACTATTGGCTGCTACCCCGTACAACGATCAATAAGTCTTCTGCTATTTTTCGATCGAAAAATTCTAATTTAAAAGCCAAAAATGAATAAGAAACTTACCAAGAATACGAATGCTTGTTTTGATATCAAACTCACACGATGACTTTTTGGAACCGTTCCGATGTACCATATACTGGACGATATTCACCACCTTGTTGTTTTTTCTCATCGTCGTCATCACTTGTACGTGCTTCTTCAATAATCTGATTTTCTTGTTGTTTCGTTCGTTATTGACCTTGCATTTTACAACCTTGCTGTGTATAGGCTAGAACTTGTGACACACCAACAAATAAAACATAATCATTTTTGTCAATATGATCATCATTAAAACCTCTTGATTGAACACTAATTTTTTCTTTATCTTCGTCATTTGTTGTCGATCTTGGCATACCTTTAATTGGAACATATTCATAAGCCGTGTAATATTTTAATAATCGTTCAATGGTGATATCGACTGGTAAACCCTGATTCATGGCATCAAATTCACAAACATTAACATCAACTGTTGAATCCTAAAAAGCAACAACAAAAACAGAATTATAAGAAGCTTACAACATTCAGTTCATATGAAACGAAAAATGTATACCCATAAACCATTAAGTACCAAATCCATACGGTTATAACCTTTTGCTTTTGATGATACCTTAATATTATCACTACCAATACGTACGGGTAAAACATCTTCATCAACCATGTTTTCTACCATTATCTTCATCATCCATTATTTGTTGTGTTGTTACATTCATTATTAAATTAATGTTGAATAAACCATTAACTGCAAAATGATATGATTCAGCAACATTAATATCAAAATTTGGATTGAATGTATACACCAATAATATTGAATATGATACCATTTGATGTGTCATTACTAATTCCAAAGTGCCATTATATAACCACATTGGGGTGGTGTGCATGGATTTTCGTCACGCTTGACTACACGTGGTTGCATTGTTGTTTGAATACGAAATACACTCGATGTTGTAATACGATCATTTGTTAATAAAACATAATTCGTATTCGATGATTCTGGATGTTGCTGAATCGATTTTGTTGATAATTGAATGTAAATCAACTTGGTTTATCGAGAGATGCGATGGGGTTCGAAATAACCAATGTTGATCCTGATTGTTGTTGTGATCCTATTTGATTAACGGTCATCATTTCAGTTGTTAATTCTTCACCAGTTTAACGACGTTTTGGAACTGGTCAATACTATTTCTTGTGTACGATAACCATAATGTTGTCCACCACCATTACCTATTGTAGAGAGAGAAAGGAATTAAACCTTTACTAAAGTAGAATTTTGACTGATTTTTTTTTAATCGTCCTTCCTGTTTTACGCACCGTAAAGTAGTACCTAGAGTAGAAGGAGCTTTATTAAAAATATGACAAAATTTGAAATAGGAATTCTCGTTGACATCGCAACAGAAAAAATATTTTTAAGAGACCGGAACGCAGATTTATCCTTTTCAACTTGAAATCGTCCACGTAACAACAAAACGCAAAAGCACACGTCTAATCTTTCTGGCTCATGCGAGATCTCTCACTCGATCAAAAAAAAACATATAGAACTACTAGCTAACTACCATTGGTCTGAACAAAGAAAGGAGAAGAATTTTATTTCGGATACCTAGGACAGACGATTCGCGAGAGTTATTTGCTTTTCACTTACTTACTTGATATTTCACCAATGGATATTGTAGCACGACCAAACAGTCCTGGAACGGTTCACCAGAGCCCCTCTTAGCCGCCAAATTGACGTTGCCCGTCCGACACTACGAGGAAGTGAGGGGTTGGATTTTGTCGGACAAATTGACATATTCATTTATTGGATATCGAATGACGTCAGTTAAATCTACAAATGATAACAAGAAAATTATGCTATTAAAAGTTTATTTTATCGATAAACATACCATTTCGAATTTGTAGTTTTATATTCGCCAACGAATTTTAAATAACTATCGTATATTGCAATTGGAACAACACCTCGTTCAATTGGCATTAAATTTTCATTTGTAGCCAGAACAAATTCAAGAAATTCACTGGGACGATGGGATGATGATGGTGTTTGTACCAGTAATACATAACGATTATCATAAACAATAACATCCCATTTTGCTGGAAACCGGATACCATCAGTTCCTCGGATGCTTAATTCACCAGCACCAATTGGTTAATGTTCTGGTAAACTTAAACTGACATTTTTCATTTCGCCTATGATCAAAACAAAGAAGACAAACAACAATCAAAATCTTAATATGAGATCAAGTAGAGCAAAAATAATGAGTCAAACTCAGAATTCTCCTGAACTAATCTCATTTATACTCTAGGGCTTGAACTCGTTGTTGTCTCAATACGACCAAATCAAATGTAACATCAACCGGTTGTTATCAATACCGACAATTGATTTTCATAATTGACTTTCTACAATTTTAGTAAAATAATAAAATATGAACTAGAAATAAAAACCATTTAATCAAAATATTGCATATAGGAACCAGAGCATGGACAGGTACATATACTTAAAAAATATTACTTGTACTTGTATTAAAAGTATAAGTATAGTTTCAGAAAAATACCTGTACTTGTACTTTAGGTACATTTTAAGTACTTTTTGGCTTTTACTTCTCGTCAACATTTCGTACCTTGCTCTACTGTAATTTGGTGGTCTAAGTTAACAGTATGTAATAGAGAATTCTGCAGCGCTGTTTAGAGGATTTCTTAAGGTTCCACTATGATCCGCAACAATCTATCAGATGCAATTCTCACTAATTATTTTCGAGTTCCACAGTTTAATTTCTTTAATAAGTATGATTGTATATCTTTTGTGAAAGATAAGAGGAATATATATGCGCCACCAATGTAAAAACACTAGTAATGTTAGATATATCAGACTAAGCTATACTGCATGGGATAGTGTGGATTTGACACGTATTAGGTCACTGAAATATCATCATGGGACTAAGTATAGCGTTAGATAAACCAATTTTGAAAAGGAATAAAAAAAGACTTGAAATATACCGGATAACAAGTACGAAGTACAAGTATCCGTGCTCTGCTGAATACTATATGCTAATGAGACTACGACTCCACTGAAGAAATATTTCTTCAACAAAAAAGATGACGGTCTGTCCATGTAACGGTCGCCTTTTCGTGATTCCGTCACGATTTTACTTGTTTTGTGAGTCTCTTGGCGCTCGAACAAAAGGAAACTCTTGTCTCTAGTCTTGTAGAGAAAAGTGAGCTGAACAAAATGTGATATTTTCTGTTTTCGCAGTGTCGTGGTTCTCAAATATAACAAAAGTTTTACGAGTCCCGTTTTGGCGGACTTTTGACTGGGGCTCGTATAAATTTTGTTGTGCTTTTTGATATTGCATAATTACACTCTTTTAGTACTTCAGACATATACATAACCAAAATTCACTTACTTTCACCATACTGTGTTTCTGCCGATAAGAGACATAAAAATGATTTGTGCAGGAAAATCAATTGTATTTATACACTTAAAACTTGATAAATCTAAAGAATATTCTAGTTCGCCCATCTAGATAGTTGTACTATAGAAAAACCCATTTCAAATTGGACGAGAGAGAAGAAAGAGGAGTGCATTCTTTGTTATGCTTATAACAAAATACAATAGACCGTATCTTTATCTCACATACGACAAGATGGACCCCTCCCACAGTCGGTCTAAGGAGCACGTGCGCAGAAAGAAAATTGAAAAAATTTTCATCAAACGAATGCGGAAAGATACACTGATCGACCTGATCGAAGATACAGACAGACCTTGATGAGGCTAAGAAAACCCTAAAACCGTTCGTGCACATGGCCCTCTGTTTCTGAGATATGATTGACTTTTTGTCAAAAAAAGCGATTTTTTTCACTTTTTCAAAATGTCGTTTCTCTGTTATCCTAATGATTTGAGCTACTATGAAAATCAAATTTCAATTAGTGGACAACTAAGCCTCCGATATCTAACTTGAACATCTTCCGTGGGTCGATAGGTTTCATTTTCTGAAATTCGCTCAGTCAGCATTGATGCAATATCAGCTGCTTGGATCATTTTTTGAAATGAGATGAGTGAATAAGAAAAGATTACTGCATACGTTAACCTTTTCTCCCTGCCACGTTGCGCACACACGTGTTCGAACAGAAAAAATCACTCTCCTTCTCTTTCTAGCAAAAATACACATCTACATGCCTGACACAATTGAACATTCGATATCTTGAATTCCAGCTAAGCTAAGCTGCCAGTATTTATTTAGTTCTGTTGTAATTGCACTAGGCTAACTACTTGACTATTGTCATCTGTAAGTACACCGCAATTATCTAGAGAAGAAGAGCATTCGGAGAGAAGTTATTTTGTCTCAAAGTTGAGCTATTTTCTTCTTGACAGTTTTGGAATCGAAAGAGAGTATTCTTCTTCAGGCAATGCATCAAATCTAAAGCCTTCTTCCATGTGTAGGTTCAGTTAAATATGTCAACTGTGTCGAGATCTCAGAATGAAAATGCACAACAGTGAGAGTAATGCATACAAAGGTTGAGTTATCACAAATTGTGAGTTACCTCGGTGTAAGATCGCTTTGCTGTTTGAATCTTTCAGAATGTAGCAACGATCATTTCGATCCTGTTTGACGCACAGAGGATAGCGGCACAGCCAGAGCACCTCAGTCACAGGACGCTAGATTGACTCTAGCAACGAACTGATCCGAGTGTCATGTATCTACAGATACACATTCACTGAAAGTCCGAGCGTGAATGTTTTCTTCACATACTGCAAACGTTACCTTATTGGCAAAACTCACAGGTGAAACTCAAACACAGCTCCTCTCACTTCTATTCTGAGATCAAATGACAGTAACGATTCGGATAAGGACTAAAAAATACATGGATGAAGAACCTAAACAAATACATCTGAGAAACTTTTCACCGGCAAAAACAATATCACACTTTAGATAAACAAATTAATAATAGTTCAACTTTGTGACACTGAAATGAAATGGAGTTCAAAGCTCAAAACAAAGAAAATAAATTCCTGTGTACTTTGAAGAAGGTGCTCCAGAAGAAAATCTCTGATTGCTTCATGTTCTCGAAGAAAATACCGAGTAAAACATGATGGAATCTAGTTGAAAAGAGATTAAACTATCGAAAGAAGATAGCGAAGGGTGCTGCAACAGAATATGTTTTTAGTGCGTCGTAAGGCATTCTGATTTTTATCTCATCACAACACAATTTTTTTCAAGAGTAGAACAACGCGATACATTATTTGATCCGTTACATCGCCTTAAATTTTTTTTAACAAGAAAAGTATGCTAATAACGCACTTTATCGTCCACTAAAAAAACGGACTTTACCGCGTTATTAACGTAACGAAAAAACTTCATGGGTAGAATCTTGAATTTTGTCTTGATAGATTAGACAAGATTCTTCGTTTCATTTTTAGTTGATTTTTCATCTTTTTTCCTTAAAGATTCTTGTCTGAAATGGCAAGCTTCGTTGACGACAAAATCACCAATTTGTTTGGTCGATCCCCGTGCTGTATATAAGTTACATAATATAACTCAATACTATACATAGATGTCTTTAAAAAGTCTTTTAAATCTCACAAGATTCTTGTCAAGAGACGGTCGAGTCTTTATATGTGCCTGTATTGGCATCAGAGCGTCTAGTTCGTATATATATGAAAAGAAAAGAAGACGAAAAATGGAATATATATGCACTCTTTTTGTTTGCAAGATTCTTTTAAGAATTACAAGACAAGATTCTTCCAGGAAATCACTTTCTTGTGAATTCAGACAAGAATCCATCTCGCGATTCTTCGCATAAAGCTAAACTTAAACTATCGAAGACCTGATATTATCGCTACACATCACTTCTGAACAAACTCCAAAATTCTAGTCTAGACTTCTTCAACATCAGCTGTGTACTATTCATAAAGCTATATATGCAAATTTATGCTTTGTGATACTTCAGGCTATATTTGTATACGATTAGGACGAGCATCAACAGTTCACAAAGTGCAAGGAGCTAGGCCCTTAGAAAAAAGTAGAAGACTGGACCATACATTGATTGGTTGAAAAAGAAAAAAAACGAGTTTCAACCAATCAATATATCTTCCAGTCTTCTACTCTAAAATTTAAAAAAAATGAAGATTTTACGATGAATTGTCTAAACAGTTTGCGACAGGATCGCGTCATAATCGCGATATTATAATTCAGGGCTTTTAGTAAAACTAGTATAACTCTGCAAGACGAAGTCGTACAAACCTGCGACACATCTCATTTTGATCAGAACACTCTGCTCAACATAGCTCCATGTCTATTAAAACGGACAACCTTAAAAATTTTAATTGAAATGTGAAACTTTTAAAAAAAGGTGATTTTTAGGGCTTTCAGAAATCTTTTTGAAAAATCTCCAAAACATTGAATTTTTGGCAAACTGAGATGGATTCTGAAAGATGACACTTTGGGATACCGAACTGGAAGACTTGGCTTTGGAGCACTTTGGGATACACGAGCGGAAGGTTACGTATCGTTTACTTTTTGGGAAACTAGATTACTACTCTGTAAAATTACAATAGATTTTTAATTCTTGTATATGGGTTCGAAACATCAAACTGTTGTCCACACATTTACAAAAAAAGAGTTCTCTTCATTTATTGTAGTTTAGGGGTTCATAAATAAAAATGTATATTTTGTTCAAGATCACAAAAATTTTAGAACTGACGAAAAAAGATCCCCAACTGTCGGATCAGTTTTGCTCCCATCTTTTTACTACATGAAGAACACGATGAGACTCGAAAAACCTAAAAATATTTTATGCCCACCGTTCTTCCTTGTCGAGATACTGAGTTTTTACTCTCTACATAATAAAAACTAATGTTTTACCGATTCTTTTCCTTTTTCACTCTTTAATGTGTTGAGCAACCAAAACTTTTTCACAAATAGACCTGAGTATTGGATAGCTGTACCAAAAGTTTCAGCCCGATTGACTCTAAAGATCTTGGGATATCGAATTTTTCGATCATATAGGTAGTGAAGGGAATTTTCACGGTTTTATTTTCACGTAAACTTACACACACATATGAAATATCTGACAGTTGGACTAATGAATAGGATAACTAACAAAGAAGTTTTTGTTTTTCACACTACAGTCGTCCATACACTTCTAATAGAGATCACAGATATTCGCATGTTCAATCCTTACATCTAACAAGACACTTTAGCACAATAGAACGAGACATTTTCCGTTCTGGTTTCTTTGACGATGAAGAACGAAGAACACCCTCTTTACCAAATAGAAAGGAGAACACGATATATCAGAACACTCTCGATAGATATTTGCTAACATTTGCCAAGACGTGAAAAGATACAGATATTCCTTATTTCATACGACCCTAATTAAATCATCTGTTTTCTCTTTCTCTTCATATGTGTAACATTGACTAAGATGAAAAACAAACAAGAAAAAGATATATTCGTTTCCTCTCTCTAACTGAAAGTTCATACTTAGGTCATTGAACAGATGAACACAACATTTGAACGGCAACGAATATAGCCCAGTCAAACAATGAATATACATTTAAAATCTTCATTTGATGATTTACCAGATCTTGTTTTATTTAATCTATTTTTCTATTTTAAATCAGGTGATCTAATTTATACATTTTATAATTATTCATTGCGTTTAAATCAATTGTTATATGAAAAACATTATTTAACAAATTTAAATTTATCAAACTTATCGTTAAAACAATTTTTATCTATTTGTAATGAAAATACAGAAACGAGTATATTTAATGAAAATGTTTTGAAATTGTGTATTAATGAACTTTATTCATGTAATAATTTAAAAATATTAAATTCAAATAATTTATTTCAAAAATTATCAAATTTAAAATCAATTCAACTTATAGGTACTGTATATAAAACTACTATAATGAAGAAGCAAGTGAATGATTCCAAAAAAATGTTTTTTCAGCCACCCAACGTTGTACAGAAAATTGGAAAATTTGCATGATCATTGTTAAAAAATTAAAAGTTCGAAGTCGTACACTAAGTAGAGGACTTTTTGAAGATTATTAGGAAAATATTTGCCAACATTTGGCTGAGAAATCGAGTTTGACGTTCAAAATCGACAAGCTTATCGGACATAAAATCCACAGTAGTGTATCCATTCATGATAATATGAGATAAGAATATGTTCTGAGGGATACCGACGAGAGTGTGAGTTGATAGGATAAAAGAATCCATGTTTTTTTTTATCATCACTAAAATAAAGTATGTCAGGTAATCATGGTAGACTAGCAACAAAAAATCATCAGCAGATACATACTTCATGAGATAAATCGATTGAGAAATGGTAAGTGGTAGAACCGGTGAGTTTTAATATCACGAAGACTTTAGAAAACCGATATATTATCTATAAATCTGATGTTCTTCTTCAAGGAGAACATCGTTCTTCAATTTGAGGAAAACACCTACAACCCGATTTTTTACGACATGCCATGTATCTGTTAACTTTCTTTCTACGTCTGTTTATTTTCGATGCCGTAGGTACAAGTCCATATGAATTTAATTGTTATACTTGCATTCACTAGACACAATTGTACATAGGCTGTGGCAGATGAATATGTGAGAGAAAAGCTATTTCTTACTTTAGTCTGTATCACTATCAGTCTGATAATCGGCGAACGAAGCGAGCTCTATTATGTGCGTTCGCCGTTACTTTCAAATGGAGCACAGTCGGTCCGAAGGGTCGAATGTGCTACTTACGTAAGCGCGATTCGATTCCGGTATGCCATTGAGAAGTTAATATTATCAGTAATGACCATTACGTAAACTGTATGGATAGAGAAGTAGTGAATAATTAATCTAGTCTGCATGAGCTTGAGAATGTTCGTTTTTGCTTGAACGTTTTTTTTGAATGTTCGTTTTTGCACGCATCATACTGTGACGATCAAGAACCTTCGGTATCGGGATCCAGTGAATCGAAAATAAAAGATAATTGATAAAAAATAAAAATCCGGATTAAAAAAAGATAAAATCCGGATCTGTTAAGTTGTAAAGCTCATTTTTTTCTTCATTTTGACACCAAGCCGAACTTTCTGGCGTTTAAAATGGCTGAGAAATCTGGGACGCACGAAAACGTCGAAACGAAAAAATCTGTTTTGAGAGAAAATGCTGTGCATTCGTTGGTCTATTTTAGGACATGTAGGAAATGCTTGTAATTTTTGAACGCCAGATCACACAGAGTTGTACAACATTTTATTTTGATCAGAAAAGTCTGTTCTACAAATCTATGTGTTCAGAAAAGATTTACTTGCTTAAGTATCTAGAAAAAAGTTATTATTTAAAGACCCTGGTTTTCAAGGCTTCTAGAAAACTTGCTCGAAAACCACGAAAATCGAGTTCCAGAGCCAACAGCGATACAGATTCTGAAAGTAGACACTTCAGGCTATCTTCCCATGGGCACGCATCATACTGTGACGACCAAGAACCTTCGGTATCGAGATCCAGTGAATCGAAAATAAAAGATAATTGTTCGACAATTTTCGTTCTATTGGCCATTTTAGTTTTTGTCAGAATTTGAAAAACTGGATTTTAATCTCATTCAACAAGAGCTAATAAGTATCTCTCAACAGTTTTAAGAGTCAGGATGCCGTGATACAGATCAGAAGTGACCTATTCGTGCAAAAAATTCATCAGTTCTTTTTTGAATTGATCCACTGGAAGCGAGCACATGGTCAGACATCAACATTGCATAATGTATAGGCAAATATCCGTTTTAGAGTACCTGCCTACACTTTTTTAATAATCGGTTTTCTTTTTCTTATTCTTTTTCTTCTATACACGGAGAAAAAACAACCGTAAAATTCATGACGGTTTTTATACGCGGTTTCTCGCAGTCAGTTTAGCAGGTTTTTTTTCACGGTTTTAGTTCATGATTTTGTTTCCTATGGTTCCAATATGACAGTTTTGCTTTGACGGTTTTAAAAGCGTTAGGAAAACCGTCTAGGTAAAACTGTACTAGTAAAACCGTCTACTTTGAAAGGGAAGAGAAAAAGAACAGCTTCTCCAGGAATCGAACCTGGGACGCTTGGCGAGAAACCGTCAGCTAAAAAGCATGTAAACTCTTTCACGGTTTTCCTCTTCACGCTTTTATTTTCATTGTTTTCCCGTGGCAAACTGTCAGTTCACGACTTTATTTCTACAGTTTTGAGCTTTATCACATTTTTTCATGGTTTTAATTTCACAGTTCTTAAACTGACGATTTTATTTTAGGGTTTTCCTTGGATGGTTCGAAAGTGGACGATTTTGTTTCTATGGTTTTAACCTTTAAGGTTTTACTTCCATAGTTTTTCTTTTATACTTTTGCATTTTACGGTTTTTATAATGTAGTTTCTTACTTCATGATTCTTCTACACGGTTTACTTTCGATGGTTATGGGTTTTACGGTTTTTCTTACAGTTTTTTTCCACCATGTAGGTATTCATCGATTTTATGATATAGAATATTTTCTAACAAGATCAGTTAAAAGTTATTTATCAAATTTAACAGATATAGTAATCCATTTATTAGATTTAGCTGATCGTGATGATTGTTCTTCTTCACAAAATAAAAACTTTATTTGTAAAGAAATATTATTTAGTCGTGACAGTTTTTGTTCAAAATTAGAAAAAATCGAATTTTTAACATTAAATGGTCTTTGTTTTTTAAAATGGAATCTAAGTAAGTAGTATATTCATATAGATAAGTGGAATCTGTACTGATCGCTATATATTCCACTGGCTGTCAGTCTAAGATCATACAAATTTAATTAATATATATTTGTACGCATCGAGTCGCAAGACGCTTGCGTGACAGATGGACACTTTTGTACATAGGCTGTGACAGACATATTCTGAAGACTGATGATTTACCCAAAAGATTTAAGATTATTACCAGTCCCAGATCATGTAAGGTAAATGGATAAAATTGGTAGGATATGTACATGTTACTAGTCTTCGTAGCACGTGAACGCAGCTCGTGTACGCAGCTTGATTTTTCTATCCATCAATCCCTCATGTGTCTTCTGTTTTAAGTCAGTTGTTTTGTGTGTATGGGAGAATAAAGACAGTACTACTTTACAAATAAATATAAAACTTAGTTTGTCGTTATAGTGACCAAACTATTTTTGCTCAATCTGATTGGCAAGAAAGCCGATAAGTCGTCCTCGGGTGCCATCCAAAAGCTGAATATATAAACTCCATTCACAAAACTATAGTTTTCCTTTGAGACTTAAATTCTTCATTTCTCTAACGTAATTTTCATACGGCAAAAGGTGCATGCATCACTCAAATGTTAACTAGAAAGTTACTTACCTGCTTGTTTTAGCAATACATTGAGCAACTAGTGATGGAATAGACAAAGAAACAAAGATGAAATCATCGATTCTCCAATAAAATCCAAAGTCATCCTTGAACGAATTAACAATTAATGTTCATTCCAATTTCAAACAGCGTTTTTTATTCAAAAACATTCTTTCTCTTATAAAAATAACAAAAACAACAATAACAAAGTTATGATAACAAAAGCTGTTTAGAAACAGATTCAGTATCAAAAACATATTTCTTTCAAAAACATATTTCTTGGGCTTTGATTATATTCACTGAATGGTGTTAAGTTTGCTGTTATACTCAAAAAGTTATGCTGATCCAGTTATTGATGAGTTGTATACTGAATGTAGAAAAAAAAATTATTTAATTTAAACTAACTAAATACTAGAGTTACTCAGCACTCATGACAAAACGACTATTGATTGAGTTTATGTTTAATAGTCACTTACTCCATTAACAAATTCTTAATGTGTAATACATATTCCCAAATAGACTTGTTCAAATGTGCTAATGTATTCTCGTGTATTTGTTTGTAAATTTCTCACTGGTCTCATCATTCGTGCCGGTGTTGTAAATAGATAGACACCAGGATAGAGAGTATATTTGCCAGTCTTTGGTATATGAACAATTTCAAGATAAGATGGTACGCCAGGTCTAGAGACATTTATCTAGACGCAATTGTTGGACAATTTGTAATACCTTGTTATCTAACACATAACCGATTATTTGGCCATTGAGAAGAACATCATACGACGACTCTTGTGAGACTAAATGTTTTCCAATTGGATTAGCTGGACAAATCATACCATATGAATGTAGAAGATCAGTATTTGTATCAGAAGGATAATCATCCGCAATCTAAAATAAATGTAACAAAAAAAATGATATAACATTCTTTTTGCTTGAATAATATATTATCATTTTACTACTCACTTTACATGCTATACACAAATGATTCAATAGTCCACATAATGATCCATCCGGCGTATGTACAGCACACAAGAATCCTCATGCTTCGGGATGTAATTTTCTCACTGATGTTGTTTTTGCTTTAGTAAATGCATCACCACGATGAACAGAACGAAAATACGAAATACAACGTAAAATATTTAAACGTTCGGCAGTGATTGAAAAACCACTTGTCTAAAATAAATACAAAAAAAAGACATATACATGTTAAAATGATTAAATATTTCTTACCTGTCTGAGTCCAACGTTTGTTTTTGAATTTAAATTTCCTGTGGCTAGAAAAAATTCGAATGCTTTAGCTATTTGATCTTTATCAATAGCATCCATCGACGAACGAAGCTCTAGAAAAAAATACAAACAGCAAATATAGTTGATAAAGTTTAAGAAGGTGATAAGTATACTTACATACTTGTAGTAATAGCATCATTTTTGTTTTTATTTAGTTTCAGAAAATTTTCACGCAATGACCATAGCTATGACTCTGGACGTTCCTAAAATAGAGAATAACAACAAATAGATCAAAGTAAAATTAAAGAGATCAACACAAAAGTTTCAGTAATTTTTAAACTTACTGTTAATAATGCTAAATAGACGTGTCCTGGTAACAGTAATTCATGCATCGATGGTGAATCTTGATCTTCTGCTTTACATTCATCTCGAACATATGCAAACAGTTTACGAATCATAAATCTAAACAGAGCAAAATACAGTTGAATAAAGCCATATGCTTCTTTCATAAGATCTATGTCACATATATTAATAGATTAAATTTAGCTTGATTATCTTTGATATGAATGAGGATATATTGTAATAATAAATATTTCGCTATTTCTTGATCCAAATGCCAGGCTGAACGATTTAACTTTTCACGAAAATGTGAACCAACATAGTTTAATATTTGATCTTTATTTAGCAACAGATGTTCTCTCCAAAATGTCTTCTATAATTGATGAAACATGTATTTGATCGAGCTAAATACAATAAATACATCAAAAGAAAAAAGATGAGACAGACTTCTATTAAAGTTAGTTGTTTAGACATGTGTTCTTTCTACTTGATCGGAAAGCACTAGCTACTAGGGTTGTTGCAGCAAGTGCTTTATTTTTATATCATCTAAGAACGACGAGAATGTAAGTTTTTATATTCTTCCGAGCTAACATAATACATAGTTCGTAATAATAAATGGCTGACATTTACCTTCGGAAGCTCTATTCCCTTCACATCCTCTCATTAAACATCCATATATTTCACGATCAGAGGCATTGTCTACAGCTAACATCTGTAATAAATCAACGAGATAAAGCAACCGTTTCTATCATTTTGTTTAGTTCTGTCCCTTACTTTGAGTATCATAATAACGGGTATAAAATACATTTCTTTTCGAAGCATAAACGAGATGGCACCTGTATCCAAATAATGAAGAGTATTTTCCTACAAGAAAAAAAGAGGGAGAAAATACCAAGTTAAGAAAGTGAGTAAGATATGTACAATTTCTCGTTGATCATCAGCTAAACAACGAATTTGTATTCCTTTATCGGTAAAACCAGGTCCACGTTGTCTCCATTTGCCACGAGACATCGCCATCGGCTAGAAATACAAAACGAATAATGAAATACATTCATAGTGCTTTCATTTGGTTCTTCTGATTTTGAGCATAACTCTGACGTTGTCATTTTATTCAGATTACATATATCGCTCTAAGACGAAGAAATAGTAAATTAATTCCTAATGATTTGATAAAGGTATCTTTTTCTCACTTACTCGCACCATGACTGGTATGGGTTCCAAATTTCTGTCGTACATATCTTTTCCAATAGTTTTTCCATTCGAACCATAAACTTCAGCCTGCAAACGAGCATTCAATTGTCCGGAATATGTACATTTACCCATACGACACTAAAAATGAGAACAATGAAGAATTTTGTTTAAACAGATTAAAAGAAGAACTTACTTCAAATGGAAAAACAACATGATTCGTTCGACTAGCACCAGCAATTATTTTCGATTTTGGCTTCGAGATTTCGAGCTTCTACATAAATTGAATAGTAGACATTGAAGACATAATAGTAACAATTAAAAGCAAATATTTGCAAAAAGAGATATATATCAAACTAGTTTCTATGCCTTTTGCTTCAAAATTTTTCTCGAACAATACTTCTCTATTGCCATACCTCGCACAATGTTTTTTCATGTACTGGCTAAGTTTCACCAGTTTGATAAATACTACCTTTATTAGGAGATGGATATAATTACAACAAATTTAACTTTGATACGTGATTTATTGCTTGTTTCAAATTCTAACGGTTGCACACACTAGAATAATCAAACAAACAATTTGTAGAACTGTTTAGTTCAAAACAACATAAAAACATAGTTTCGTCGAGGATCCATCGAGAGTTATACTAGTTCTTAACGAACACTAAAAAATTAAAAAATATCTCAACGTACTGCTGTTGCTTTCATTAGTCCTTCTTTTAACATCCAATTAAATGAAACGACATGTGCACGAGTGATATCACACATTGCCTAAAACACAAAAGAAAAAAAGAAGAGTTAGATACTTCTTCATTAGCTTATCGTCGTCGTAATGATAATAAACTTTACTATATCACAACTCCTCAAGCTCCACTTGTACGAACCAGTGTTTATAATCAATATTTGTTGAATGATTATGCTGTGGGAACAAATGCTATTATTGCTGTACTCTCTTATACGGTATGAGAAAGATTAACTTCTTCTAATTCAATATTGGTAATTATTTTATATCTGCTAGGGCTATGATATGGAAGATGCAATGGTTATAAACAAAGGTTCGATTGAACGGCGTTTTGCACATGGAGCAATTTATGCATCAGAAGTAAACTGAGAAATTAATATGTTTATGATTATTTTGAATTTCGAAAAGACGAGTCTTTGAAATCAATTCTTTGACTTTACCTGTATGGGTGGACCATCTTTCTGATTAAACGTTTTATCTTGTTTATGACCACATAATTCGCTAGAATCGTCTTCCATTATCATCTCAGATGAGGACATTATAAAGGAATTAGAAAAGTAAACAAAATCACTGTTCTAAAACAACGAAAACTAAAACCAAACTGAAAGGGTTGTCTACTTTTAGCCGAAAATAAGTTGCCGAAAATAAGAGTCCTGAGAATACTTGCTGAATCTTGGTTTCCCATTGGTGAATACCAAACAAAAGGGAAAGAAGTGAAAACGATGTCGCAGAAGTATGTTCTTTGCCCCGAGATCTAAGAAAAATGTGAGAGCAACTAATCGAATTTTATACAGTTAGATTCAGATTTTCATCTAGATCATGAATATAAACTTTATTTTGAATAACAAGGCTATGGTAATTGAAAAATCAAGGTTTTTATTTTTGCCATTCTGGATCATATGTAAAAAGAAAAGTTTTTTTTTTTTTTCTGCCCCATACAGTGAGTGTCACGGGAAATTCACGGGTATTGATAGAATCTTAAAATTATTAACAGATAAACGAACGGCAATTGAACGAGAAAAGAAAAGATTGAGAAGAACTGCAGTCGTCACCGAACGTCAAATTCTAACAACGGCTTCACTCCAAGCACAAGCCACAGTGAGTATTCCTTTATTATGGGATATATTTCATTTGCCTTCAAATTCATCTTAAAATTGAACACAAACATTACTTTAAAATGTTAAATTTTTCAGACCTAGCTCGGCGAGCTCTATCCAACCATGTATAAATATCGCATAAACAAACTCCGCTCGGATTTGAAAAATTTTAAGTTTATAGAGAAAATATGATAAATCGAAAACGGACTAAAATCGCAGAAAAATAATCAATAGCCGATTATTTTTTCGCAGTTTTGCTCAGTTTTAGATGCTTATATTTCTGTCACAGATAACACTAAAATGAATTACCCAATATTATTGTACAGTATTATGGGTGACCAATAATATTGGTTCCAAAATATTGGGTGATCAATATTATGGGGACCCAATATATTGGGTATACAATAATATTGGGAGCCAATAAAATTGGATACCCAGTAATATTGTACAATGTCTTCAATAATGACTAGTATTGGCGCATGCCTACTCACTCTCATAGCTGAGCAAATATTTTTTTATTTGCATTATATTTGAATTTCTAGTTGCCAACAAGTTTAGTTTCAATGCCATTGCCACCAACAACTTTGTCGCCAATAACACCACAATTACCACCTTCGTTCTCGCCCAAAACACGTACAAGATTAACTATCACATTGGACACTCATACACCTTCTCGTTCACCTACATCAGCATTTTAATTTCAACGCCACCAACTTTACTTTTGGGATCGAATACGCCATCAAGAATAATGAATTCATCAACAATACTAACAGTTCCCACAGCACCACAGACAAAAAATGCTGAAATGCATGAATTATCAATCGTTGATAGAATAGAACGATGGTGTAATGCACAAAAAGCTGATGTCAAATTAACAAATGGTGATGATTACAAAATAACAATTACAAGTCGTAAGGGTGCAATGTCAGCAGCCGTTGCTTGCCGTTGTGAATCATCGATCACATTGAAAAACTTACTGATACATTTGGTGGTGGTTTTCAATTATCAAAATTTTACCAGCATATTACTAAAACAAAATGTCCAGTGCTCAAAGAAAAGAAATAAGAAAAAGAAAATGCTTTAGAGAAAACAGAAACTTAAGACACAAAAAAACTGGAGAAAAAATCAAAAAAGGTAGTTTTCAATACTTCAGTTATTTCCGAAAAATAATTATCTCTTTTTTTTTCTTTGATGAAATTAATAAAGAAAGTATCACCCCTTGGTCTAATTGTTAATGGTGCTAATTCATCCAAGAAAGGTACAAAAGAAGCAACATCAAGTAATAACAACAAAGCCTCGTTATCGTCATCAACAAAAAGAATAGCTGGCTGTACGAAAAAAAATCCAACAAAACCAACAACAACCAGTGTTGAAAGAACTAAAAAGCGTCCAAATGACTCTTCAACATTTAATGATGTTTCAGCTAAAATTCGAAAAAAAAATTATGTTAACAGTAAGCTGTGACAAAAAAGTAGAAGTAGAAAAAACGATTTGTTGGACGAAAAGACTTCATTTTTGACGAACTTTTTATTTTGTGCAGTTATTTTTGTCGATTTTTTTGTGACAGTTTGTCACATAATATCTTTTCTCATACATTACTTTATGTGGATTTTTTTATTTTGTGTTCAGTAACCAAGAGCAGGCTTTTCGAAAGCATATTCGAACTATTAGGATTTCTATGACTATTCGATTCGATTAGTTTCTTTTAAAAACAACGCTTATCAGTTCGTCTATCATAGCTCGTTCGTTTCTTTAGATTATTTGTTACTCTTTCGCTATGAATCTCATTGAACCTCACGAGGTTCTGGATCTACCAGATGATGTTTTGTCGTTTTCAAATGATAAATTTTATGATTACGCCGGGAAACAGCTGGTGAAGATGCAGTAGAGATATGTAAATTTCAAGCGATTCGAAGTGCAGCTGTTTTAATTACTACCACAATAGATGAAACGTTAGCTATATTAGATGATACTGTTGAAGAATTGAAAGATTTTAAACGAAGAGTAGGTTATACGCGGTTTGATGTAAAATTTGTGATGAAAATTGGCATAAAAAATCGAATAAAAAATTTAATAACGTTATTGAAACTAACAACAATAACAACAATAACAAACTCAAATAACAATAAATACGACAACGGTCGATGATCAAAATATCGATAGTCAAAATTTATACAAATTAATGTTATCATTACATTCGAAAACAAGTTCCTATGCAAATCTTTCACCCAAACCTTTTCTGTTTACTCTAATTGAAAATATAAGCAACAATCTACAGAAACAAAAAAATAACTATCGGTTCAATGACTGTGTTAAAAGATTTTCCGTATTATTGTTCATATTATGTGGTAGAAACGGATATAATTTTATAAAATGCAATCTATTCTATGCATTACCATCGATAGTTACTATTGCAGAATTAATTAGGCAACAAGAAATAAATTTAAATGAATGTTTTTTAGATTCGATCAATTACGAGAACATTTGAACTTATTGAACACATTTAATATGGTGTTCAGAAGATTGCACGGGGGTTGTATCAGAGGTAAACTATCACACCAACACAAATACATTTATTGGCTTTGTTTCTCCATTAAATAATGGTATACCTCACAGTCCGCATTTTTCGCTAGAGCAGGCGGACATTAACTTTATAAGTGGACTGAAATTATCTGAACCTGATTCTCTTTCCAATGGAATAGTTTTCCAGTTTCGACAAAGTTTTCCAGCGGGTTTTCCAGAGACCGGATTTGTGGAAAACTCTTTGAAAAACATTTTTAAACTGAAAAACCATTCCATTGCATAGAGCAGCGTCGATAACCTATAGAAGCAGTTTTTTCAGACCTTTCACGGTTTCTCTCTTGAAGTTTGAATTTTCAGCGGAAAGTTCTTCGTGTGAATCCCAAATCTAAGAAATTTATAGAATTCAGAACGGAAGGACCGAATTCAGATGAATTATATACCATCCTTGCAGTTTTTCACGGTGATTCCGAA
>CAJNOQ010003149.1:0-21235 GCA_905250885.1 Didymodactylos carnosus | reverse complement strand
ATGGGGGGGGGGAGGCGGGGCAGGGAAAAGACGGACATTGAATGCCGCTGGTGCTTCCAGAGACTTTTTAGAGAACCTTCGAAGTAAAAATGTATTCTTTGACATTGTTTATGAGATACTGATGTGTATCGGGTCAATCAAATATATCCCGCTTCGGATGGATTCAATCATGCGGTATCATAGTTGATTATTGCGATAATAACAGCTTTAAACATGATATTTTTATTTCAATATTAACGTCAACGTTTCATTGTCAAGGCATAGTATGAAAATGAATCTGAGAGACTCTTCATAGAATAAAAATGCATCAGCATATTTTCAACTAAAATATTTTGATGATAAGGCTGTAAACTATGGATGAAATGAATGTTTACTGAATGTTTACTGGAAGCTATATTTACAGCCTTATCACTGAAATATTTCAGTTGAAAATATGCTGTTACATTTTTATTCTATGAAGAGTCTCTCAGATTCATTTTCATACTATGCTTTGACAATGAAATGTTGACGTTAATATTGAATAAAAATATCATGTTTAAAGCTGCGATTATCGTAATAATCTTCTTATTCAAATTATTACCCCTTACCAAAAAGAATTTCATATAAACGAATTTTCGTTAGGTATCATATATTTTTCGGTAAGCAAATATCATCACCAGTAAAGATCGGTACAGGGTATTCAGTACCGCATCTAAACAACTGGAATTAGAAGTCTTCTCTCACTTGAGCATTCTAAAGTTCTTTCTTCATGGAAGAAGCAGACCCTCGTACTTTTAGTTTCTTTGCTGTATAACGCGATTTTCTAAACATTGCCTAGAAAAACTCAGAATGCGTTGTGTTTGTTATAGAAGAAAACTACAATAACTTATCTATCGAACAGTGAAAAATTCAACCCTTCTTCAACGTCCCGAACGTCTTAATATACAGCCACGACCAGTATAGTTTAGAATGAATAGAACTCAGTAGAACATTTAAGTAACATACGTGTTTTGAACTATGTATATTACCGTTTTAAAATATGTAAAACGGGCATTAAATTTTCTCAAAAATTGCTCTCGCCCCAAACACGTCTACGTTGTTTTAAAACTTTTTAAATAACATTTTCTTGATTAGAATCGGAGGGCTTTTCTGTTAACGACAGATTTCGAAGTTCCTATAGAATTGTTTAAGTTGCTCAAGGTAAAGAAGTTGCTTTCAATGTTCTTTATAACTAAAAAGTATTTTTTCATAAATGCTATACTGTTTTATCGGCACAACTACCACTACTACTCATTGTTTGCTTTGATAAATAATGATATATGCATTTATCGCTCGATACAACCATGTGTTATACCTTGACATAGAAAAAGCTAAGTTTATTCTGATGTAATTAAAGGCAGGCACGTATATTTATTTTCTTTTTTCTTGTTCTTTCTTTATTCAATATAAAAAGGTAGAACCATCATTAATTTTCTTTCTTCTAGTGTATGTTGAAGAAACGGCATCAGAACAACGCAATAACAATTACACAGAAGAAAAAATGAATTTTACTCGATTAGGTACAAATCGATTGGCTTTTTTAGCTGCATTATTCTTCGCTGTTGTGGGTCTAATTGGAACTATTGTACTAATTATTGTTTGGCAAGTAAAATTAACTCCATTTAAAGATTATGGTATTGTTGTTGATGCTGGATCGTCTCATTCAAGAATTTTTTTATACAGGTATAATTAATGCTTCAAACTGAAGTTATTCATCGTATTTTTAATATTGTAGTTGGCCTTCAGATAAATCGGATGGTCTTGGTCTAACATCTCGAGTAAAACAGGAAAATACTTGGGATGTAGATGGACCTGGTTTATCGTACGTAGATCCTAAAAATATTAGTGGTTATTTTCAAACAGCAATGAAAAAGTGTACAGATTCAGTTCCAAACAATAGAAAAGGTCGAACATTAATATTTTTAGGTAAGCAGTAGATGGATTTATTATCAGATCAATTGAATAAATTTGTCTCTTCGACTATTTAAAGTGTGAAAATCGACTCTTACATTAAATAATTTACTAGTAATCGATCAACTGAGCTTTTCAGTGGAAATAATTTGTGTTCATTCTATGAAAAAACGAAAGATTATTTAAATTATTTTTGGTTTTTTTATGTTTAGGAGCGACTGCTGGTATGCGTCTTCTCCAAATACAAAATCCAGATTTAACTAATCGATTACTAAATGCAACCCGTACCTATTTTTCAACATTACCAATTTCATTTGTCGCACCTGAAAATCAAGTTCGTATCATAAGTGGTAAAGAAGAAGGTCTGTCAAGTTGGATAACAGGCAATATTCTCTATAATGAACTATATTTAAGAAATAAACCGTTAGAAACCTATGGTATTACAGATATGGGAGGAGCAAGTACACAGATGTCATTTATTGACGAAAATGATAAATCATCAGAAGTAACAACAATGAATTTATTCGATACAGATTACAGTGTATACTCACATAGTTATCTATGCTATGGTCAAGATCAATTTCGTTATAAATATCGTCGAGAATTAGTTTACAATGCTCCGATAGAATCGACGATCATTACTGATCCATGTTTACAACCGAAGTATAATGAAACTTTGATGCAATCTTCATTTTTTAATACACCTTGTTCAGTCAGAGACTCTCCAATAAATTCTACTACTATTACTTTTGTTGGCAGTGGTAATTTTGATTTATGTCAAACAATTATCACATCTCTATTAAATAAAACTTGTAATTATACAACATGTTCATTTGATAATGTATACCAACCAATACCTCTCTCGCCTACACTAAAACTTGTTGGCATATCCGCTTTTTATACAACATTCGATTCTTTAGCTCCATCTATCCCACTGCAACCCACTTCTCCTGGTATTTACTCGTTTGATACTCTAAATTTTACCATTTTATCTACGGTTATTAATAAAATCTGTAGTACAGATTGGATTAAGGCAAATGATAGTTATCGTCAATATTTATGTTTATATTCCACATATCATTGGACACTATTTCAATATGGATACAATTTGACCAATGATAATTTGAAAAATTTTCAAATCGTACAAAAAATAAATAATGGTACCATCGGATGGACTCTAGGATACATGATAAATCAAACAAATTATGTCGATAAACAATTGCGACCATCACGAATGTTAACACGAGGCGAATTTGGTGGGCTACTATTTATGTTTATCTTATTGTTGGTTTTAGGAGCAATAGTAGCTACAGTTGTGTTTCATAATAGACGACAAATAAGACTTACATAAGAATAAAGTATACATTTATTTTATACAAATGAAAAAAAATTAGGAAACGTTCATCTTGTCCTGTATTCTGTTGGTAGAAATACTATTTTTGTTTTACATATATTTCTAGATGTGAAAATTTACTTTTAATGGAATACTACTTCTACAGTACTCTGCAAAAGGCAAATCAAAATGACCCACAGTTACACAGTCGAAAATGTCTTTTTGGATTTATTAAGATTGAAGTCATCCATAAAACATTGCAATCATGAAAGGCTTGTGAACGCTTTGCAAACGGAGATTTAAGTCATGTTACTATTCTGTTAAAATTCATCTGATTCAGGTTCTTTCGGTGAGTGAATGAGGATGAAAGTTACTTGTTGTCAATCATCAGCATAGCTCAGACTTCATCTCTATTAGCCATTTCTTGGTCGAGAATGCTGACAGCAGATCGGAAGAGAATCTCGTCATGCGATCTTTGACGATTGCGACAGGCACCCATAGGCGTTTTTTTCCCGCATATTCTTAGTATTAGACAAGTGTTCAGATTTTGTTCAAGAGCCGTTAGATCTTAGTATGAATGACTATTGTGGCGAGAAAGATTTAAAACTGAAATTTTTTTATAAAATCGATAGTTTTTCATATATTGTTTAACCAGGGATGGAATAACTCAATGAGATGGACGGACTTAACACCCATCTTGCTTTCTAAGATTTTTTGTTGTTCTCCTATAAATTGCTCTTCCACAATATTAAACTCTTCAACAAGGATTACTTATTTCTATACATATTGTGACAATGTTCGGCAAAAAAATTATTTAATGCCCGAGGAACGCTCCTGTATGTAACATGACAAAAAAAGCAGCAAATGTCTCTGATCTATACTATATCATCGAAATGACATCGGCTTTCTTACACTGAAGCACAGATATTGAAAGTGGGTAACGTTCTTTTAAGTGATACTATATTATTCACGAAAACTTTGAGGACAATCTCGTTCATTTTGATAAAAATAAATAAATTGAGTACTGCTGTAGACTACAGCAGTACTGTGTTTCGGATTGAAAAAATTGGTTTCAGTACACTTTGTACATTATGGTGGCAAAAACAAAGTGTAAACGTACACTTTGCCCACATAAGCAAAGTGTACAAGTACATTTTGTTTTAGATTTCTATTGGAGACCCTGGTGCTGTAGACATAAATAACAAAGATTGTGCATTTACATACACTTTTCAGGACAAGATATAAATACTGCTTTGCGATAACTAATCACATTTTTGTCTTCTAATTCTTCTGACATTTATTTGCAGAATGACGTTTATTTCAGTTTTCTTTGACTATATGTTTTATTCAGATTTTAGCATACTTATAATATAGCCTTTTTAAATCTGAATTGCCAGAGATTGATCAAAGCCCAGCCATAGCACAGCGGAGTGTACATCGCTGCATTCGAGTCCAAATATTTCTCGTAAAAGATGAGCAAAACCTCTGGCCATAGTCACAACCGGAGGACCTTTGACATTACTTTTCATTTCGTCATGGCAGAGAGCTGCTTATTATAGTATCCATGAAATAATTTTGATGTTCTAACGTACGTTAGCAGACGTTAGAAAATGTTTTTCCACAAAAAACGTTTGCTTGGGTTAAATTTACAAATATAGCGCGTGACAACGTTTCTCTCGAGGAAGCACGAGTTAGATCCGGTTAAATAGCGCTTTACGAAGTAAAACAACTTCCCACGTATTCAGATTTAACGAGTTCATGTGCGTGCACAAAATGCGATACTTATTTTAAAAGCTAACGAGTTCGAACGACTTAATAGTTCATTCAGTTTATGCGTTTTACATGTTGAAGTAACAGATTTAATCAGTTCGAACGAGTTTAAACGTAAACAACAAATTTATATTTCAGACGAAAGGTTATTTTAACTCGTTTATACGATTAGGATAGCTTTTAATCTGTTCAAATTCGTTCAGCGATGATTCATGAAAATGTTCAAGCGTTAAAACGCGTTTTTAAACCGCAATTTAGCAATCATCGTTTTGTTTTTGCATAACCAAATGATACTTAAATGCCATGCTATCCCATGCGAAATATGCGATACATCTGTCAGAAATTTTTCTAAGTTTTTCTCTTGCAGTAAATTACTGTAAGAGACTAGTCTGCCATAATGGTACTGATGAATGGTACCTAGTAGATCATCACTTCATGGACCCTAAACTTAACAAAAAGTACCGGAAAAGTACAAGAAAATGAAAGTATAGTAATAGGTTAGAATTACATTTTGAATCGAACGTAAATATGTTCGAAAAACTTTTAAAAATCAAAGAAGCTGGAACGCTTTACGGTTGAGAGGAGTTTTAGCATGCATTACAAGCTCTGACTAGTTAAAACTACCGAATATGAAACATTTAATGCGGTTTTAACCGGTTAGGCTGCTTACCTAACGTGTCAGAACTTCTAACTTTTCCTGAGTAATGAGTTTGAACTGTGTTTTTATTTATTTCTCATAAAAGTGTGTTCGAATGCGTTCAGATTAATTCCTAGATTTTTCAAAGCCCATATAAGTTTATACAATAACGCTTTTACACGCATTTAATAGCAATAAACTCGTGCGTGCTTCTTTTTTTTTTTAAATGGATGTTAATGTGCGTTGGAGTATCAAAATTATTTCATGGGTATTACTATGAAGATATTGAAAATTTTCTGCAAGTAGATCAACGATTTAGCAAATTGCTGCAAGTAACCTAATACAGCTTTATGTTATAGAAGTTTTTGTTTAAGTTGATTTTTATGAAGAATAGAGCTGCACCTTGAAGAAGTAGAGCAAACAGGTAAAATCATAATTCTATATAGATATGATAATGACGTTGACAGAACTGACATATTCGTTTGTTTGTTGTGAAATTTGTCTCTATTCTTACGTTGATATTTGCTTTAGCCAAAATGCAAATAGAAGTGTAGTACTATCACAGCAGAACATTGTATAAACATAAAACTATAAATGTATTATTTTTGTATTGACAAATTTTATTCTATATTTTTTTTTGACAAATTTCTTGCTTATTCATAGTAATGGTTTCAAATGAACAGTATTTACGACATTTATTTGATAAGTATAATGATATGCATTAAAACAATTCAAACTAGACAACAAATTTCTTATCGTTTAGAGTTGATAAAGATCGTTCAGGAGACATTACTCGAGATGAACTACATGAAGCATTGACAAATGGACATCGGAACAAATTTAATATACATACAGTTATTAATATGATTTGTACGCATGAATGAAAGAATATTTTATTCTCTGGTATTCTTCATAATTGAAATATCTTTTTTCTTTAGAGATATATGATTTTATGATCATACTGATACAATCGATTTTGATGAATTTAAACAACAATGATCTCATTTAGATCGCTGGGAAGAATTGTTTAGAAACCATGATCGAGACAATAATGGAACATTTGATAAAGATGAACTTCATACAGCAATTAAAGAATTAGGCGAGAGTTATGGAATATAGAATTTTTTATTTGCCGCGGAGAAATGAAACTATCAGTTCTGATCATGTAAAAAATTTTACTAAATTATATTATTTGACTTTGTCTACATGCCAGATGATTTGCTTGTCTATTCAAGGTTATAATGTCTCGGATAAAGTGTGTGAAAAAATTCTCGTGTTGTACGCTGATCATGATGCGATTACATTTGACGATTTTCTTCGATTATGTTCAAATCTTGAAGTAAGATGCTTAGTGAAATCATATTTTTAGATAGTAAAGTCTTTTTTTGTGTGTTTTTTCAGAAATTAAAAATTGAATATCGACAAAAGCATGGTGATCAAAAGGCGTTAGATGTAAATGATTACAATAATTACTTATTAACTAGACTGAGAGTGATGATTTAAAGTGGTCACTCTCCTCCTATAAATTTTAGAGAAGAATAAATATTTGAATAACTTTTCAATAAATGATCTGCGGTGAATATAAATATATACTGTAAAACAACAAGTTTGAGAATTTTTTATAATAGACGTTTAAAAAGATCTTTGAAGAAGCAATTCGTAGTGTAGAAATTTCAAAAAAGACAAAATTTTTGTTATTTTATTTGGATAGATAGCAGAGACCGAAACGGATCAGGTTCAAATCAAATAAAAAAAACATTTTGGATCCTGTTCGGACTACCGGAAAAAATTTTCGATTTACACTTCCATTTTTAAGACACGAAAATTTTTTTCCTTTCGGATCAACGAAAAACATTTCGAGTCAGGTTTGGGTCAAATGAGTTAGACCCTATTCTCAACTCTAGTCTCAAGTATCTGCTTCGAAACAAAGTCAAGCGAGAGCTGTATTTTTAATGGTTTATGTGTGGAGTCGACTGTAGGATAGAATTGTTTCTCGAACTGGAACAGGAAACTGACTGAAAGTGTAAGTGATTCGTGATCATACGCTTATCACCCGTTATATTGATCAACTTGGGAAAAAAATTGTCTTAACCCTTTATCTACCAAGGGGTCATTTATAACCCAATCGTAGAAATGTTATAAAAAGATAATAAAGCATGTGATAAACGATGGATTGCTTTTTAGAGCAAGATAATTCCATAAGGTATCGATTGGTAAAAAAATATTTTGTTTCATTGCTGCGTCTCTGCAATATATGATTTACAAATTCTAGTCACTGATGTCAGCCCAATTTTTTCGCTTTGTAGCCGATATTACAGGCTATTCGCTTATGATTGGTCAAAAAATTCCAAATGCAGTCTGAGGGCTCCTATTAAAAATTTTCAATTAATTTCTATATCAGAAGTCTGTTTCCTTTATATTGTGACAAACAAACTTAAAATGAGAGAGTTGAGAATCCTCTATCATCCGTTTCTCTAGTAACGAGCAGTCAATGGCTGAAAATCCGAAAAGAAGTCCTTTGTTTTATCATTTTCTTCCACCATAACCGAGTAGTCATTTTCTGTAACGCTGAATATTTAGCAGAGAGGCTGATTAAATACTTTTCAAATGCAAATCGCGAACGACGGCTATAAGAAGAATTTGAGCCATATCAAAATAGCCATTAGGACAAAATATAATCACAAAGTGCTCCAACATAAAGATAGGGGCCGTTACAATGAAAAGTAGCTTGTAAAGACGATGAGTCATCGGTCTTTAGCTACCGACTATTCGATGATTTTGAAAATATTACCTACAGGCAACAAGCATATTGAGGACGTACTGTGTGATACATATCGACGAAAATGTCTAATAGTGAATTAAGCGCGTTTCAAACGTTTCACAAGAGATAGACGGATAGGACATGATAACACAGAAAATGGACATTGGAGTGACCATTGGAGAAGGAGGCGGGGAATGACGTAGATCACACATATATTATTTGAAACCTTATCACATTAGAAATTGAAACAATATTTACTATCGATAAAATTTTTCATCGATGGTATTAAATGTTTGAATAAAGCCAGATGCTTTTTCCTACATGTGTATCAAAAATACATGTGTTCTTAAGAAAATATTTTTTCATGTATTCACGTTTCCTTTGTGCATATTAGCTAAAATAAAAAAACAGATGTGATTTGTGGCAAAATCAAAACTGTCATAAAAGGGAGAAAAATTGGATTTTTTCAGATCGTTCTACTCCCTTCTTTCTTCAACGGTCACTGGAATGATCAAACTACCCTGCACAAAGGACAGTTTCCCTGATCGATCTGTTCATACTACTGACATATTGGAGAGACCAATACTCTATTCGTGTGATAATTTTATCAGTGGCTCTTCTGGAACCGCTATGGTAGGTAGGTAAAGGGTTAATTTTATCCTGTAAAACATAATCTAATTGTACTTGTTTCATTAGCTCAATTTTTTTCTATATTCACAAATTCTTCAAACATGGATATATAACTCAGAAGTTAAGCCTCGATGTAACATACGTCTACATAGTAGTATTAATGGTTATAGAACAAACATAATCAAAAGTGCCGTTTTTATTCAACTTTTTCTTCGATTTTAAAATTCTAATTATTTTCTTCTTAAAGAACAAACTATAAACGACTCGTAAAAGACGCTAATATTCACTAACATTCCGAATTATAAAGAGTTCGCCAAGAATATTCAAATAGAGACTTAATAATGGTCACTAACAGCTGAAATCTAACCACTAACATCCACTCATGGGCAAATTTTTTACGTGACTTGATTCACCAAAACGCGAAATAAAAAACACATTTTCATTTGTTTTATCCAAAAATGCATAGAGACGTACTTTCTTAATTTCATGTTTCGTTGAGCTTATGAAAAAATGTTTCTTCTTACGTTTTTTATAATTTTGGTTAGGCGAATATAAATAAGTAGGGAAGGAATTGAACATATTTTCCTTGCACTATTAACTTTACTGTACCAAGGTACTATAAGTATTTGACTTCTAGCACCAGACCAGGTTTATCCTAATTTCCTTTCATACGGTCCCAAACACTTGTTCAAGGGGTACTTCGAGTGCTCGAAAATATGCTTTCGATGAGTTCGAGCGCTCAGCATGGGCCTATTTTCGAGCATTCGCCGCACCCCTTAAACGACTTTTTTCATCTGCATGGGGTACATTAAGATCCTCCTGGTCAGAAACGTGTTTCGGTAACTTCAAGTCCAATAAAATTCAGGGGATATTCACCTTACGATTGTACTCTTTCCGTAAAATTTTGCGAACACTATCGGCGTTTCGGAGATGTCGCTCAAGTAGGGACCAAAATGGAGCTGCTCGTAGCTACAAGATTTCTCAGTAAGGAAACATCTTGGAGAGTTGGGGAGGGTCTCACAATTACGCAAACACACGTGAGTAGACGCTAATAAGGTTCGAATTTTGATATTTTACTTCTGAAAATAATGGTCAGCATCAAAAGTCCAAAATTCGAAAAAATCTCATTAAATTGCACAAAGATGTTTTCTTAGCCACAAATCTAGACTGATTATCAAAAGTCGGGCTTGATTAGTCTCTATCCATGTGTGTGTCAACTTCATTTTAAGACCAATCCAAGCTCTTTACGTTGCCACGTTACAAACGACTCCTGCAGCTACGAAATCGTGCGAACACAAAGTTCGCTCTTGACATAAGGTGGCGCTGGTGTATTCCATTGAAGAAGCAAATTCACTGAGGATACAACCATATTCTTTATATGTATCAATCACTTCAGTAGGTAATTAATAAGTACACTATACAAAAGAAATAAGACGGTAGTCTATAATCATACAACAAGGTCGTTTTAGAATTTGAAAAGAAAGTAACAAAGTGAGCAGAAATACACAGAGAACACAGTTGTCTAGTTAGAATTAAGTACAACAAATAATAAGGTTAAGTTAAATACTGGGAACAGAAATGGTTTTAATAAGACGATTGATTCATTTGAAGTGAATAATGTTGAAATACACTTTCTAATTGGCAGTTTCGGAGAAATAAAATAATCAAAATAATTCATTAAGCCGATAATAATAATATTTTTGGATAATTGAGAGTTATCATTGATCAGATCTTTTGATAATAAATATGTGTTTGTGAGAATCATTAACGTAACGGGAATATACTAATACGATACAGTTATAATGTGAGATGAGTAAGTAAATCGATCAAATCGCTGAACATCGGCTAAATATGTCGGATAAATGAACATTAATACAATAAAACAATTTATCATAATTTCGCGATTCAACCTCTCTTCATAGCACAGAAGATCATGTGGTTTGGATCGGCGAGATCGCCAAGTGTAAAGAGAATTAACCCTTCTCGAGTTTATTTCCTGATACAACTGACTATAATGTAACTATACAAAGGTGAAGATCAGCCAAACCAGTAAACCGTATCGAGAGAGTTCATCAATGGGGAATCACATCGCATGACTGATATGTGTCGTGTAAAGTAAAGTGGTGTATATTAAATTATTTTTTGAGTTAGGTAAGAAAAAAAAGATAACTTTCTACAAAAGTGGTTTCGTCCTACTAAAAGGTTTTTCTGTGAAAAAAAGAATTTGTTTATCTGCAGCAATCTCTCTCTCTTTCATTTGCCGACGGAGTTTGAGGTCGTCGTATTTTTTGCTGATAAGTGATATACATACAGACATTAGTGATTTCTAAATAATTATATTTTTTGTACCGAAAGCAGGCTCCGCGATCAAGACAGAAATAGGAGGGGATTTTGCACCATTTTAGCTGCGTTTCGCGCAAGTACTCACATTATCATTGTTTCTGTGAAGTTTTTATGAGTGACTTTCTGCCAAATATTTTGCCCTACCTATCCTAGAAACTTGATTGAGAAAAAATAACTTCAGAAAACAACTCAGAGATTGGTATAAACTATTTATTAGATAAAGTATTTCACCATATCTGCACTAAATCGGAGAACCATTATATAGAGACCGATAAGGTTTTCATATAGTTAAAAAATAAAAATCCATCAAAGTGAGCAGTAAAAAAACGAAACAAATAAAAGACTAAAAAAATAAAAAATAAAAAAGGTTAAAATGTTTGTGGCAGATGTTTCAGAAATGACTCTATGATTTCATGTTAAAATGTTTAGATTCGATGATATAGTTTAAGTCACACCGATATACAAATTCGAAATGTTCTCTACCTAGTATCTCGTTGGGTAGTAGTAGATCGAACGTAATAGGAACAGGTAAATTCACTGTAGTAGTAACTCAGAGATTGCATTCAATCATGCGCGAATACAGCATCTCTAATAATTTTTTCTTGGATGCATTGAGTTTTTTCCCACAATAATGAGTTGTACTCTCAATTCATAAAGTTGAATGTTGTTCTTATTATTCATTAAATATGATTTCATGTTAATATGCTTTGATATATCAAAAAATTTGATGTCGTATGTCAAATTACTAATAAATAAATCTGGAACTGTATCTAATAATGCGGGATTATTTTTGAAATGTTCTTTAAGTAATGCTTTTAATTTAATCATATCTTGAGGAGGTTCATTTAAACAAAGATGAACATTAACAACCAAGCGTTAGCTAGGTGGCGACCAAAATTGTTCTGTTGTGGACGAAAACGAGTTATGAAGTTCATATTGTTCATTCGATGTTAAGCCGATTGGTACTGTTGAAATTTCTTCGTCAGAATCTCCTTCTTGATCACTGGATAGAAGAAGTAGCTTTTGGGTAGGCGCTTTCCTTGACGATTTATCATGATATGTTCTGTTTTTCCAATTAATTTTTTTAAGGCCCACCCCTCCGTCAGAAATCTATTTCTGAAGGTACAAGTCCGCTCTTGACCAGACTTTTAAGAGATGCTGATCTTATGAAAGTATGATGCCAAAACGTTTTGTTTGGCTCTATCCTGCACGGTTTGTGAGATGTCGCGACAACAGTGACCAAACTGGGGCTGTTCGAAATCGGCTAGCTGCAAGATTTCTCAGTGACAAAACATTGTGGAGAGCTGAGACTGGTCTTCAGTTCATGAAAACACATGTGGCTAGAAGCTAATAGAGTCGGATTTTTGATATTTTACTTTTCAACTTAATGGGCAGCAACAAAAGTCCAAAATTCGAAAAAGTCTCATTAACTTGTATAAAGATGTTTCCTAACCACAAATCTAGACCGAACATAAAAATTAGGCTCTATTAGCCTCTAGCCACATGTGTCAGCTTCAGTTTAAGACTTTCCCTAGCTCTCTACAATGTTTCGTTCCCGAGAAATATTGCAGGTACGAAATGGTGTTATGGTGAAAGTCGCTTTCGAGATACGGTGGCGCCAGAATCCGATGCACGTTTCAGTGCTTCCAGCAAAACTCTCATAACCCTTGATAAGAGTATTGTTCAGAGCTGGGAGATATTTCACTTTGATCAGAAATGTTTGCTCTATCTTCTGGTGTTATTGAAAGTATTTTTGAGTTTGTTTTTTATCGGAAAGTAAACTTTTTTCGAAAAATCAGCTTTTCAATAACAGTAAAATAAATATTTGTTGAAAAACATAGATCAAAGTGTGTACATCTGATGTTAAATATAGAATGCATAATTCATCATTTATTGTTTGACTAAATAGAGAAAACAACAACATTAGATTATGAGAAATCGGACATAAACGTGAAACAGGACACAAGCAATTCATTGTGCAAATCAGAGAATAACTGTTACAATGTAAGGCTCTTAAAGTCTCTTGCGAAAGCGAATTAATAGAAAAATGATTTTGTACGTACTCATCAAAATTCCTCCTTTGATATAGGTGTTTTTAGGTGGCGAAACGAATTCAGTTTTAGCATTACCATATTTTTCACAAATCTTTGGTAATGACAAAATATCATCTTTGGTTCTTTGCATTAAAACAGATTGACCGTACTGACTATCATAAAAGTTTATTATTTTCATGTTAACTTGGTTACAAAAAAGCAGATCTTGTTTTGTGCTACGTCCTATCTAAAATAAAGAATCTTTGTTAGTCTATAATTGGCATCTACGATCGATCTGAGATTCTTCTTTCCTTTACAATATAGTCATTTCAGATATTGATTTTCAAATATGAAGTATTTCTTTCGGTCTATTAATAGATGTGCAATTATTTCTGGAGTTACCGTTACCATTTGATACTGTAGATATTGTTCTTTGATCAAACTAAAAAAGCATAAATAATTTAGATGCCTCAAAAACAGGTGCAGAAAAGTTACGTTTCAGACGCGTAACGAAACTGTAGACATAAAAATTTCGCGGCTGCACCTTCTCGACACTGACTTCAAAGTCCAAACTTATCACATCTGACTTTTGTTAATTGTAAGAGTACTTGTTTAGAGCAAATAGGGTTTTTCTTACGCGGAAACATATCCCACTGTAACCTCGCTTTTTCAGCCAAACCCAGTTGGTTATAGGTAATCGATCACGCTGATTCCGAATATGAGCATGAGAGCTTCCCTTAGCCCTTCAAAGATCCGTTTTTCTGAAAAAACAGTTTTCAAGAAACTCTAAAAAAGAACCTTTTCTTAACGAGGCATAATCGGTCGCTGATCAAGGATATAAGCTGTATGGGTTGAGCAGCGGGAGTAGAACACACTATAGCAATGCACAGGATGGGGATGAGAACACCTCAGAGTTTACTTTTGGACAATTTAGTCCAAAAGTAAATTCTTTGCATTTGAATTCAAAGTTCAAGTGTTCGATTCTATCAACTGTGTAGTGTTCTTTTGTGCTTTGCTTCTTTCTGTTCTATCCTTATCTCTCTCTCTCTCTCTCTCGCAATTACCGAGACCGACATTATCTATGGTACACTGGTTATATGAGATGGTTCTAAGCTTATAACTTTCATACTATATGAGCCGGCGGGGTCAATCAATAGTCATTTTACTACTTTACTTGGAATCGAAGAAATCTCAGAAGTATGGATGTTAGTAAAGGAGACTCATCGATGTACAGTGCAATAACAAATGATTTTTCGAAAACTTCTCGGCCATCACGTTTGAGTTTCTAATCGTACAACACATTATAAAACAAGCAAGAACAAGGGCAGAGTCATTATGCCTGATTTCCGTCAATCAGTGCATGATAATTGTTTCGACGCACAAGAAAAAGTCTTGGTTATATTGGAAAAAAAGGAGAGAGTATATGAGCATGTCTTTTTACTAACTCTTCGAGATTGCTAGTTTCTCATGCAATCTTTCAATCATCCGCCCACACTCGTGCATGTCTTGATGTTTCGATCTCTTTGCAATTTCATAGGCTACAGTTACATTTTCTAATGCTTTCAGGTAGTTCTCTTGAGCCTCATACACTCATCCAATGTTTGAGTATATCACTGCTAGTGAAGGATGTGCTGGTGGTAATGAACTCAGACGTATCTTCAGTGTCATATGATAATATTTCAGCGCTTGTGCATACTCATATCCAACAGAATGCACTGTATCAATGTTGTCATATCTAGTCGCCAACAATGGATGATTCGCAGGAAGAATTGCTTTCCGAATATTCAAACATTTTCGATAGTAGTCTAGAGTCTTAGCATACTCCTTCTCTTTGTACACCATTCCAATACTGTTGTACGTTATCGCAAGGGATGGATCATCTGACGAAAGAGATTTATCTTTTATTTTCAGTGCCTTCTCGATGTTCATCAGTGCGTGATCCGAATCACCCTTACCTCTGTAAGCATTGCCAATGTTGTTATATGTTACTATTCATTGTTGCCTCTTTCCCAATAACTAGTTCCAAGTTGGTTATAAATAGTTGCAACATCAAGCTCGCTCTCACAACTGCTATTCATTTCAAAACAGAAGATGAGTGAAAAAAACTGTACTAACTCCGAAACAGAAGGTGCTAGCGGGAAGTGTTTGTTTGCATTCAAAAGAGGACCCTGTGGCACGTTGAAAACTTACGAAGAAGAAATTATTTTTTAAAGAAATTATTTTTTAAAATACATCCAAAGTACAGTTGTCTTTACAAGTAAGACGGCAGCTTTGAATTGCTTTCGTTGGATTTTCCAATGATGGAACTAACTTTAAATGAGCGTAATAAATTGATCTTGCAACACCCGTTAATATTCTTTCATTTGGTGTACGTTGTTTGGCCAAAAAGATTTCAATTGACGAATAGGAATAACGAATTTAGACATCTTGATCGATTTCTGACGTTTTTTCCAACCATTTTGGTACCAAATGCATTGAACAGTCACCCTGGATTTTATCGTACAAATGCGGACGATTCTGTTTTAGACGATCAAGAAACGATTACATATCGTACGCCCAAAACAGTAATTGAAACGATGGAACGTTGTCAATTTCTAAATTAAAAAGCGGCTGACAAAAAGCAAAACAAGGACGAAACCGTGATGTTTTTTTACAGATAAGCAGTAATCAAACAGAAACAGCTCTGGTGATGGGTGCCTCGAACCATCCTTGGTCAACTGACGATGCATTTTTAAGACGATTCGGAAATCGAATTTCTACCATTACTAAATAAAGATCCCAGAAAACAATTGCTACGAATTAATTCAAAACATCTGCCACTCGATGAAGATGTTAAATTAGATGATATATCTGAGCACTTAAGCGGATATTCTGGAGCAAATATTTGCAATGTTTATCGGTATGCAACTTTTTGTTATTAATTTTCATTCTCTTTGTGATTCTTCCTTTGTTATTAGCGATGCGGCGTTCATGATAATTCGTGAGCGTACAGATAATTTAACTGTCACAGAAATTCAATAAAGCGCCAATTCAATTCGTCCTCAAGTACAACAGCCACTGAAACACCAACATTTCATATATGCAATTGAGAAGGTTAAGCCAAGCATTGTGAAAGATGTTGAGCGTTACGCAATTTGGTCATCTCAATTTGGTGGTCTATGTAAGTTGTTGTAGTAATATTTGAGCTCTATCTTAAAATATATCATATGAACATATTAAAATTACTTTGAAGTCTTTCTTCTATTTTCTTTAAGCGTATTTTTAATTGTTTTCTTTACACATTTGGACATAAAATCAAGCAGTAAAGTCGAAAATCTTCTTTATCGTTACAGTCAATCACAAAATTCATGTGCTTCTGGACAATTCCTGACACGTATGCATTTGAGAAAAAGCTTCTTTAGGGTGCACTGCTTGATTTAAAATTTGACGAGTGAATAGACTCAGTGAAATATTGTAATACGAAATATATAGATTAAAAGAAAATCGATGTACGAATATTCATTGATATCGGAGAGATATCGCATCATAATTTATTCAATACGCAATTTATTCCACGCTTTTCGTGGTGATATTACTTCTTTTTTCGAATCTGAAAGGCGTAGTACCGTGATAATAGTACTGGCATTGTTAATGTTGAATTTTAGGAATTCCTCAGCAGCATAAAGTGTAACATCATATGGATTTGTTTCTGTAAAAACCCATTGGTGGGTGCCTTCTACTTTTTTTGATGATCTGTATCCGATCGGCTTCATTTGTAATTAAAAGTTGCCCAATCAGCTCATAATAGACAGTAATAGTGTGTGTGAAATGGTGACGTAAAGACGTAGGGATTCTCTACACCTCTATGTGTTTACGCTTTTGCTTCTCTAGTGGAGGAGTGAAGCGAAAAGTCTGCCAAATTTCTAGTCTGTCTGAAGTTTTTCGCTCTAAATTCGACACTGTCGAAAGGCTGCCGAATTTTCATTGAAAAATTTCAAAAAGACATAAGAGAGTAATGACGTAAAAGCGCAGGCGGAGGGGACAGGGCGTAGGAATTGCCAACATCTCTATGTGTTTACGCTTTTGCTTCTCTGTTAGAGAAGTGAAACGAAAAATCTGTCGAATTTCCAGTCGGTTGGAAATTTTTCGGTAGAAATTCAACAGTGTCGAAAGTTGTCTGTAGAACTGTCGAACGGCGACAAATTCGAATGAAAATGGACTTGTTGTTGTTGTGGCTAGCGAGAGTGTATGCAATAGGCAGAAAGCATATTTATTGGCAAGTCTATCCCGAAAATTTGATGAAGTTCTGATGTAAAAAGAGTGAGATATCTCTGTCTGAAGTTTAGGAGCGCGTAGGCAAATGCTCGGTTTTTAAAGAAATGACTCTAGCGAACTTTGTTCAACTTTTGTAGAAAACTAAAGATTGCCACAATGTTCAGGGTACGCGATTATCTATGTCTCGAGTCTTTTTGAAGTCTCTAGACTTGCACGGACCGAGATAGCATGGTCGTCGGAGAACCTTTCTAGCTCAGCAACCTAGAAAGTTGCAGATCTGAGACACGTTTAGAACTGACTGGCATCTACTGAACATCTCAGAATTCAAAATCCGAAACTTTTTTAGTGATGAGTAACCTTCTGCAAAATGTCCTGAACAGGCTTACCGCTTGCAGGTGATATTTTTGCTAATGTTGTTTCGTAGGAATATAGCCCCATCAATTTACTTTCCAATAGTGAAAGCCGCAGCTCTCTAACTCTTTGCTGTCAAAAGTTATTAGACAAACAACGGACTATCTTATATTTTGAAATGGATAGTAGTTTTATTTATAAATTGCTGAGGAATTATTGGTGTGAATTCTTTTGAATGAAAGAGGGACAATATTTGCTATAATATACAATTGTAAAATACAAATAAGTAGCTTGTACGATATCGCACCTTGCTGAGTCCGAGTAGCTACGAACTGAATCGAACTGCACTCTATTACATTAATTAACAAGCACAATCAATATTATAACGCACTTACGTGCTATCAACAGCTATGTGTGAAGTCTGTTGTCAGACATGATTTTGATTACTTATAAACAGAAAATTTTTTTTTCTAGTGTTCTATTAAAAGTTTTTCTCCTTTGTTTCGTGCGTTGCGTTTTATAGCAATAAAACAGAAAGAAGAAAAAAGGTCTATTTAAACGAATTCATTTGTGTATGTGTACGTCCATGCGTATAAAATTTTAGAGTAAACAAGATCCCTTACAGAATGATGAAAACAAATCAAAATTAAAGGTTTGTTATAAATTATACTTTCATATGTATTCAAACTCGCAAACGTCAAGTATATATATAAAGTGGCCGCACGTTACATTAAAACAATAACAATATGTTAGTAAATACATGTATAATGCCAATTTATCTAACATTTTAGATTTATCAATTATTTCAAGTACAAACAGTCGAACACTTGGAACTCATGAACAAAGAATCATCAAGAAGAAAATCAGTAAATAGGTTGAACTTTGAAAGGAGACAGTCTAAACAATATTTAACGGAAGCAGCCACAACTGACCAATAAAAAAGAAAAAAACAATTTATTGAGCCATTTTCAAGAGAACTATACAATTAAAACTTTTGAATTTAATTTTATTAAACTCAAATTAAAATTAAAGTTTCAATTAAAGTTTTAATTGTATATTGTTGTTGGAAATGGCTCTGAGAAGAGACCAAAACGTCGAGTTTATCCAGAGATGCGCGATTACAATTGCAAAACATAAAGTGAAACCCAGCTACTATTCCGAGAATTCAGAATTTTAGAATTCTGAAGTTCACATGTTAAGAATTCTAAAATTCTCAATTCTAGGGATGAGGGTAAGGGTGAGTGTGCAACTTTACATGCATAGAAGAATTCCGAACCTGTACAGTTGAACTTTATATGTGTATAAAGTTTAGAATTTTGAAATTCTGAATTCCTAGAATAATAGCAATGTTCGAACTTTTCATTTTGTAAATGTAATCGTGCAGCCCCCATCTAATACAGAATAAATAGTTTTTTTCTTCTTTATTGATCAGTTATGACTACTTCTATTAAATATTGTTTCTTTTGATTATTGACCCTAAAATCGTTTAATTAGAAATAATCTAGTTGTGTATAAAATGAATCAATCTTTTAGTCGAAGAAAGATGAAAAATATTGTTCCAGATCTTCTGCAATCAAAACAAGAAATAAAAAGCATCAGGTTGTATAAGAATTTCTTAAGAATTATTTCACAATGGATTATAGTTTCCAGGGGATTATGTCAAATACTGATCCTTCAGAGTACTCCATCTTTTCTGCCTTTGTAGAAAACGTGGAGCAAGGGTGCAGCCGAGTTCACATTAGAACATGGAAAAAGAAAAGTGATGTATTTTTGCCGAACATGTTTTTGCTAATAGTTTCCTGAGAAACCTAGATTTATACAAACGGTATCGTCACGATCAACGGTTTATCTCACGTACTTGAGACCATATTTCAGAATGCAAATCTTTGTTATTCTGGTGCTTTCTTTGCGAGTCATGATAGTTCCAACATCAAAAAGTCGAGATTTCACTGCGCATTTTTACTAATTTTTAATCTATCGAGAAGAAGAAACATGAAACGAGAACATAACTTTGTATTCTAAGGTATGGTCTCATGTATTTGTAAGTAGCAAAAATACGTTCTTTTTCCATGTTCGATCTTTGCAAGGCATTTGAACTTAACTAGACCAATGCTACGAAAAAAGGCGAAAAGAAGGGGTGGTGCTCTTAAATACCGGAGTGGTAAAGTATATGTTTTTTCCGTTTAGAAATTTCCATCATGTAGTGTTACAATAAAATATTGTGGTTTAATTAAATCGGAAGATAAGGGGCAACGACGTTTTAAAGATCAAATTATAGTTGTACAACAAGGAAAGCATCATTTTTCATTTATTTGTAAAGGACCGGTGAATTTTAGAGGTATTCATAGCTAAGACATGCAAAACTTATAAACAAAAAAATTTGATTTAGATACATTTCAATTTCAATCTCATCCTCGTTCTGATGACAAACCATTTACGTTTGTTTTCTATGTTAATGGTCTAATTGCTGCACGACTACCAATGTGTTGTGAATACAAGTATCGTAATGGAATAACAATCGACGGAAAATATGAACAATTTGCAATTCAGAACATTAGCGGAACAAAGCCGTGTCAAAAGTAATAATGAAAGTCTTGTTTAATAATTGATTATATATTGTTCGTTTATAACTTTGTAGATGTAAAATGGGTAGTGAAGAATCAGCAAAATCTTAATCCATCACTTATCCATTAATATGACAACGCTCTTTACTTCTGTTTCAACTTTCTGTCTGCTTTTAAAACCTATTTGTATCCTCCTTCGCAATAGCTAATCGATCTCGAATGTGTGCAACTCTCAAATACATACAATAATACCATGTTTGAAGCATAAACTCAATACATGAACATAAGTATGAACAAAAGAGATTTCGATTAACTCTATTTTAAAAAAATAGCTAATGATTTTTTATTCTTTTTTGTGTCTAGAAGGAGTCTCTCTAACTATATAATCAGAAAGTTTACTGTTTTCTGCGAAATACTTTTGCTGCTGATCACGAATCTAACGTCTACGTATGCTCATAGATCTTTATTGAGTAGGAAACTAACAGCAAAATAAACACGATATATCCCGTTCTCGTTAATTTCCTGATGGTTGTATGGTCACACTGGTCATCTTTAAATACTATTTGCCCGAAAATGAAAAGAAGTTAATCACTGCAAACAAAACTGCTGTGCACAGTTTAAAAAGTATTG
>CAJNOQ010003148.1:0-21239 GCA_905250885.1 Didymodactylos carnosus | reverse complement strand
CTAGTTCTTACATATGTTGTAGAGGCAACATTTTGCTGAACATTCATGCAAACCGATCAAAAAAATATTGCTTCCTCCTGAGATATTCCCTTTTTTACTGAAAGCCTCAATAAAAATGTACACCGATCACGCTCTTTTGCCCAAAGCAATATCTCGGCAAAGATACCTCCATTTCTCTCGAAAGTTTTACCAAGACCAGATGAAGGCCTGGTATTCAGATATTGCTATGGGCAAAAATGCGCGATCGGTGCACATTTTCGTTAGGGTTTTCAGTAAAAAGAGAATATCTCATGGAAGAAGCAATATTTTTTTGATCGGTTTGCATGGATATTCATCAAAATGTTGCCTCTACAACATATGTAAGAACTAGCCAAATCGGCGAGCATCGGTTGAGAACGATCGGTCGTGATTTACGTGGAATGGCTCTTAAGGTTTCGTACATCTGTAGAACCTCTTTTACACACTTTTTTGAGAATGTGTTGGACAAAAGTTTACAGCACCTTTTGTTTTCTGATGTTTTCTGTGAAAGATTACTTCTTCTTGACATCAAAACAGTGATTTCGATAGGTCTCGAAACGAACTACAAATCTCAGATATTGAAAATATCTAAGATGAACCATATACATTTTTTTGCGAGAAACCCACCGGAAAAACTTTCCCCGTTTTGGAAAAACTAAAGTTCGAGGAGAGCAGCCACACAGTTCTAGATACCTCCAATTTTATTTGTTTACATTTTACGGAGAAAGATCAAGTCCTCTTTTTCCACTACTGCTCCTCTAAAACATTTGCTGAAAATTCTCTCCTTCCCTGTTTTTTCAGAAAAAGCCGTTCAGAAGCCAGACCATGTCGTCTCAGTCAACCCTCGTCGTGAACGACATTCATTCGCAATTAAACCCTATAAAAGTGGCCGAAATCGTGAAGGTGGACTCGCTGGAGGCTATCCAAGCAACTGTCCTCAAGGCTGTGGAACAGAATCAATTTATCTCCATCGCTGGAGGACGGCATGCTATGGGCGGCCAACAATTTGGTACCGATACGGTACTGATAGATACTATTGGACTGAATCGGGTGCTGAACTTTAACGGGACAACGGGCCTGGTTGAAGTTGAAGCCGGGATACAGTGGCCGAAATTGATTGGCTATCTCGTCGAAACGCAAAAAGAGCTTCCCTGGTCGCAGCAGTGGGGCATTGCTCAAAAGCAAACCGGCGCAGATCGGTTGTCAATCGGCGGAACGCTGGCGTGCAATGCCCATGGCCGGGGATTACAGATGCGGCCCTTCATCGCTGATGTCGAATCCTTCACCCTAGTTGACGCGCAAGGTAAGGTTCGCCTGTGCAGTCGCGAGGAAAACAGCGATCTGTTCAGCCTGGCCAGCGGCGGCTATGGCTTGTTTGGAGTGATTTATTCGGTAACATTGCGATTATTACCCCGGCAAAAAGTAGAGCGAGTGGTGGAACTCATCACGGTTGACAAACTAATGGAGGCTTTTGATCAGCGTATCCAAGCCGGTTTTATTTACGGCGACTTCCAATTTTCAACCGACGAGCAATCTGACGATTTTCTAAAGCGGGGCGTCTTTTCTTGCTATCGCCCTGTTGATCTGGCCACCCCACTGCCAGAAAGTCAAAAAGAGCTTTCCGAAACCCATTGGAACGATCTTTTTTATCTCTCTCATGCTGACAAAGCTGAGGCGTTTCGCCAATACACTAGTTATTACCTCTCCACCTCCGGCCAGGTTTACGCGTCCGATACCCACCAGTTTAGTATCTATCTGGACGATTACCACCACGACCTTGATCATCGCCTCGGTTCAACAGATCGGGCCACCGAAATCATCACTGAAATTTATGTACCCCGCTCCGCTCTGGCCGACTTTCTAGCCGAAGTCAGAGAAGATTTTCGGGCCAATAAGGTTAACATGGTTTATGGGACTATTAGGTTGATTCAGCAGGACAACGAAAGTTTTTTGGCCTGGGCCAAACAGTCCTATGCCTGTACCATCTTCAATCTAAATACCGTTCACACACCCGCCGGAATAGAACACTCTGCTAACGCCTTTCGCCGCCTGATTGATCTAGCTATTCAGCGCGATGGCAGCTACTATTTAACCTATCACAAATACGCCACCCGCCTACAGGTCGAAACCTGCTATCCGCAGTTTGCCGAATTTCTTCGCCTTAAGCGACAGTACGATCCGCAGGAACGCTTTCAGAGCGAGTGGTATCGCTACTATCTGGATATGTTTGGTCGGCACGACACAAGCGTTTACTCTTTCAGGCCTCTAGTGTGGCCAATAAAAACTCCGATTTGAGTTTCCAGCAGCATTGATGTGCCCTTTATTCCCTGTTGTTGAGCAGTTTGTGACTTTCTCTTTGCATGCCATCTTACCCTTTCACTTTTAAACATTTCGTGTCTTTTTTTTCTTCTCTCGTGTTTGTCTCTGTGTTGTTCTGTCCGTGTCCATTTTATGTTTATTATTATTTCTTTAGATCAGTCTGTGTGTGTCTTCTGCTATCTTCTCTCTGTCTGTCAGGGGTGCAGTGTAGCGGTTTTTCTCTTTTGCTGTTTCCTGTGCTTTTCCATCTGCCAAAAGAAGAATAAATTGAATCGAATGGAAATCCTTCTGCAAAGCCCTCGACAGCGTGTATGGTGCTGGCATGCAGCAGATACTCCTGATCGGCGAACAACTGACGAACCGTTTAAGCTTGAGTAGTGAGCCGATATTGCGCTATCATATATCATGGAATTGAATAATGCTGAAAGTAAAAGTTTCAATATTCTGTGTGAATTGGCGTCAATAACTAATAAATATTGAATCTTCAACGCTTGATATCGTCCTTCTATTGCTAGGAAAAGCTTGTCTCAAATTTAGATAAAAAAATTTGTTGGCATGAAACAATTTTTCACCACATTACCAAATGTAGTCTTTGAGTTTACCTGAGCAGAAGTGCCTAGACTCGAGCTTTCGCACAAACTAAGAATCGTCTCTCAACTCCTTTACATCACAGAGAATAGATGACCACAGTTCGAGACTACTATTGACACAGAAAAGCAATGCACTTGGATGTGTTTTGATTAACTTCGCGACGCAAGTAGCTAGAGATCTGCGGTTTTCACTGTTGGAAACTTGACACTGGAAAATTAAACTTATACCAAATTCAATGGGGCGAGACCTTTTCGAGGCACCACCTATAGGAAAGACTTAACTCGAGTGGTCGCAGTCGCAAAATCCCTCTGGCACTTGGTGTTCTACCTGTCCTCTTTCATTTGAGAACACCCGCATATTTTTAGCATGCTTTGTTCGAGGTTATAGGCAGGACTCCAAGACATATCAGACGCCCGTGAGATGAGCATTTTTCACATCTCACGCCATGACAGTCTAGCGTCTCATCTCATCTCACAAGCGGTCAACTTAAAGGACACCACTGAAACCGATGTGTATTGGGTATGAAATTATGTGTATTGTACAAGCTATGTTCGATTGCGAGTTCTCTCTCATTTTCACACTAGTTTAGGTGACAATCTAGGTTAGGCAACCTTCGCTTGCGAATTCTCCATTAGTTTGTGACTACTATCTGTTTCAAAATAGAACGTACTTGGTTGTTTTTTGAATAACTTTTGTTAAAAAAGATACAAAATCTGCTTTTTCAAACCCTTTTTTCTGATTCGGCATTGAAGCCTGAGTAGAAAAGTGGTATTTGATGAATTTTGCAGTTAAAGTCGTCCAGCATAGATGTCACTACTTGTGTCACTATCCGACCCTCTACGCTACGTAGAAGAAATCTTGCGATGCTATCTACTTTTTTGTGTCAAGAGACAAACCTGGGATTTACATGTCGTCAGTTCCGCTGAAAGTTCAGCTTCAGTCAGAAAAAAATAGTTCGAAGAGTCCGCATCGTCAAATAAAACGAAAATTCAAACTTTTTCAAACTTAGAGGGTTTTAGATGTTCGAGAACCTGGGAGTTTTTTCAATTTTGCGGCATTAAAAGAATATTTCTGAAAGATAAACAGTATATATTCGCGATCAGCCGGAAACGCTCTATTGGATGATGTATAGTAAGTCCGAAGGAAAATTTTGCGCGAAGTTTGCATTATTTGCGCCTTATAAGCATCATCGCAAATGCCCTGAAAAACAGAGCCCTGTATACAACACCTGTTTTGCTCACTATGGGTTTTTTTGATAGGCCCTTTAATCGGATCCTATTACGACTCCTCAAAAAGGATGGTCTGTCCGATCGAGTTCAAATTTTTACCACAGATGCTTCAGATCCTATCTCAGGTAGTGATGCGATGGAATGTATTCCAATGTTCATTCACACATTTCAGTCAAAAAAGAACTTCCATTTCTCGTTCCGCATAAGAAAGTTCAGTTCGTCTGAAAAGACTGAATAGAATCATCAAAAATTCGAACTATACATGCTTGAATAATGCTCGAACGTTCTTCTTCAAATGTTCATCTTTTATGGGTATTTATTAGCTTTTTCTAAGTGAATATTAGATTTTATTTCAAATGCTCCTGAAAAATCTACATAGTACAATATATAAATGAGTAAATCCATAAGAAACATACCATCATGACATAGACTGTCGCTGCAAACGTTTAGACCAACCTCATTTTGTAGATCTGAGTGGCTGCGCAAACCGCCCGTCCGGGGGTAATGTCCGTAAACAGTAATAAGGGCTCTACTGTTGTAGCGGAAGTGCAATTTCTTTGTTTTTCTAGCGGATTTTGCCTAACTTCTAACTGTTCCAGTTATTATCCGAGATGAATTCTCGTCAGCGATTTCAAAGGAGAAAGTGTCTCAAATAGTATATATTCCGATGGAGAAAAATGGTGATCCGAGGAGGTGTATTTTATTCAGACGTTCAGATATTATATTACTTTATGTGCAAAAGTAAAAGAACTTTTTCAAAAAGTTTTATGATTTCTCCATTGCAATATACCTCGTATACGTTATAAACGGTAAAATTTCTATATAAAATGAGTAACCAAACAAGCAAGAAAATAGACGTATGATTCAAAAATAACACTGTATTATACATGGGCAGCGGACACCTCGATCCCAAAAAGAAAAACATCAATTTTTTGGACTTCTTAGCAAAATTAAAGTTTTCGTGTTACAATTGGCTGCAGTTATTATGTGTATATATTCAGCGTTATTTAAGTTTGATGAGTAACGGCCCAAAAATAATCCTTCGAAATATTTCGAAATGTACAAATCAACAGTCGAACCTTCATTTTCTTTCAATGTCTGGAAACAGAATGAAAAATATGAAGATGAACCTGAATAAAATGACGGCTGGAACGGACTGAATATATTTTATTTTTCAAATTTATGAAGAGAGAATGAATATCCATAAAGAGTAGAAGAAGACGAATAAACATGCGAATGCTCAATAACTGCCATTTCTCGAAAAATTACCGAATTCCATCGCATCAATAATCTTAGGTTCGTTGTTTTTAAGCGTTTTTGAGTTCAACTTTCGGCGTGAGAAAGTTGTTTTTGAAGTTTCTGAAATATAAAATCGTTTTTTTATACAGGATTTTTAGTATTTTTCGAATATCTGGAGAAGGAAAGTTTATTTCTCGAATAGAAGAAAAACGAACCTGAGCTAGAGTCTAAAGTATCTGTGCTAAAATTTTCACGTCGATCGGACCATTTTTTCGAGAGGTCATAATGTGCCCTGCAGAAAACCAGAGTTTCTAGAACCCATAGAAGAACATATTCGAATACATCGATTTTCTTCTTCGATGTTCTGTCTCGGATATACATTTCACTCCTGGTATACATTTTTCAAGTGGGTCAGGAAAGGGGGATGACAGTTTATTTATTTTGTATTTTTTGCCTGTGGTTACTTCATACAGATCGGAAAAGAAGATGAAATCAATAACGTATACTCAAAAATGTATTTTCGAATTAGGGAATGATAACAACTAACCGTCTTTTAGACAAATCAAAGAGTAAAGCTCGATCATCGATATAGAAAGTCTTTTAGATAATTCAAAGTGTAAAGTTCGACCATGGACTATCGAAGTTGTTTTTACGTGTCCCATCGGATTTGATCCATTTTAGTCTATAAGAGAATATTTCTTAGTTCTGAGAAGAAAAATGTAGACATTGAAAATGATGTGTAATAAGTTTTCCATAAATTAGTGATAATAATAGTAAAGAGTGAAGATATTCATATATCGTGCACTGTAATGAAAGTTTTTTCGCTTTTGATAACATCTATGAGTATGACATATTCATCTTGCCTATGGTAGAGAACATTCATGCTCATTATAAGCATTGTTTGGATGGTATACGCCATTCTTTTTTGATATGTAGTATGCCATGGTGCTGCTGATAGACCCATGCCATTACCGCTAGGATCACCTACACCTATCGTTTATGGAATACTCATTTAATACGACAACAGTGATTTTTAACCCTTTACTCCCCCACAGCGGTTCCAGAAGAGCCACTGATGAAACAACTACTGGAATAGAGTACTGGTGTCTCCAATATGGCAATAGTATGGGCAGATCGGTCAGGCGCACTCTCGTTTGTGCAGAGTAGTTTGGTTACTCCAGTGACCATTGGGGAGACTGACTTGAAAAAGTCCTATTTTGGGCTTTCGTAAATTCGATATAGTTCGACCAAAAAACGTTGTAGAGAGCTCGGGACATCTCATTTTGTAGAGAATTGTTTGCTCTATCATTCTACGTAGTTTATTCGCAGGTTCTAGGTGCTGGAAAACTATAGTGGTTACAAAAATTGATCAACTATTTTCGATTTTTTTCCGCAACTATAGACGCTAAAAAGAATTCAAATAGTGGCTTGAGTAGGGAAAATTGTTGCTAACTAGGATCTGTGGAAATAAAAATCATCACTGGATTCCCAGTAATGGAGTTTTCTAGAAAACCAAAACCCTAGTTTTCCGGCACCTAGAACTTGCGAATAAAATTTTTTCAGACTACGTAGAATGATAGAGCAAACAATTCTCTACTGAATGAGATGTCCCGAACTCTCTGCGACGTTTTTTGGTCGAACTATATCAAATTTATGAAAGCCCAACATGGGACTTTTTCAAGTCATTCCCGCCAATGGTCACTGGAGTGACCATTCTGTATCATATCATCTCTTATCTACCTGGCTTTTCTGAAACTTTCAAAAGGCATTGATATTGGTAGTAAACATTATTGTCGTTATATACCACAAAATAGGTTATCAAGATGTATCTTGCCTGTTGGAAGAAAAATATTTTCCGAAAAGAAATCCAATTTTTGTGATTTTTTAAAAGTCATCGATTTTGTAATTCATCTTTTTCGGAGACAAACCAACGAAACAAAATACTTTTTTTACCAATCGATAGCTTATGGAGTTCACTACAAGACATCTTCCCAAAGTTTTTAAATTCCAATCTTTCTTAATTTTTTGCCATCGATCTACAAACGGTCACTCCAAGGACCAAGAGGGGTTAAAGGGTTAAAACCATATTAGCAAGCGATAAGGCCGGAGAGAATATATATACTACCTATTATTAATTAGCACAGTTAATGTGTGCTTTGATGTGTTATATATAAGAGTTAATAAAAAGTATTTCGCCGAAACTATCTGAGTTATTAGATTCTACGAAAAAATATGAAAATGTGACCAATCCTCTTTTCTATCGTTGGATCATTTTGGTTTTTTACAAATGGTTCGCTTATTTACCGTTATGAACGTCTTTGCTTACTGAATTCGAAGACCGGTATTCAAATGATCGAGTACCAGTTGACCTTCGGAAATACGAACAAGGTCGCCTAACAAATGCTCAAACAGAATCCTATTTTTGTGTCCTAAAAGATTCTACTTTTGAAAGAAAAACAAATCTGCGACCAGCAGAGGTGATTGTATCACTATATCGTAGCATTCAGGCTCAGTTAAAAGCAGATAAATTTGGAGTTAGTCAAAATGTAAAAAATCGAAAAGGAAAACCAAAAGATATGGATGTAGAGGAGATTTGGGAAAGAAAAGAGTTCAAAAGAAACAACGAAGCAGGGCTCGAAACAGGCCAGGCAACCTGCATGGGCCTGTCTGAACCAAAAGAAAAGTGGTATTTCACTAAAAGGTTCCTCATTTCGCTCATACACATACTTTTTTTAGTAGAGCCAAAAGTCGTCGCGTTCAGGAAAAATCTTTACCGAAGACTCTTAAAACATCTGATTCGTTACCCAATGAAACTTTTGAAACATCAGCTCGTCGCTTTTGTCAAACTGTCACGATTGAAGAGCGTCCTCTTTTGTGACCAGCTTTTGACATTGAAACGAAAAACTTTGAAGGTTTGATTTCATTCTTTCATTTTTTTTCCCTAAAATACAAAAAGTTCTTTTCAGGTCGAATATATTCTTCTGGACAACTTCTGAAACAAGTTTCTAGACAAATCTTAGACGCTTTTACCCATACTACTGATTTTAGTAAACATGTAGCAGCATTCACATAGTGCAAAATGCGGGTATTTTGGGTTTATCTTCCACATAGTTTGGACTATAGCCAGTCTACCACCAATCGACTATAGCAAGCTCTATCGATTGGTAGAGCTTGTCGAGTTCTACTTGAAACTGGGCTGGAACGGTTTGGACAGGTTCCTAAACGAATATGGATAGATTTTACTCGAATATGGTGCTAACTTCACCTACGTAGATGAAACACAACTTTAAAAAAACTGGGAGAAAACAAACAAAAATTGAAAAATAATTATCGAGAGCAACACATATTAAGAGGCAGAATTCGACCACACTTCTTCTGGAGACGTTCTGTGAGCGGGAATTGCAGCAAATATGGAATAGGAATTACCGATCATAATTGCGTTAGTTATAGTGATGCTGAATAAACATCTCGAGAAAACGACGAAGTCGATTCTTCCTGCGACGAAGATGGATTATCAACAGACTGGTCCACACATTCAGAGGCTAAAGTGATGTATAGTCATGTCATGTCTTCGGTTCGATAACTTTAATTGCATGTGCTGTATCTTTATGCTTCTTGCATGTCTGTATCTTTTGGGAAAGATAAAATTTCAATAAAAAGACAAAAAACACTCGTAACACCATAAAAGGAGAGGAAATTTTGAATTGTTTTGTTATTCATGCTCATACTCAATTGTATCACAAGACGAATGTAACTACTGAATTGTTTCAAAAGTTCAGAACATGGAAGAAAGATAGGTTTGAGCCCTTTCATTGTCATGAATAAGACGTCAAGATTATTTTCTCATGAGCTTTAAAATTACGTTTTGCCTGTGATCATTTTAATCAACTATCCAAGATTATGTCATGTAATATGATCTTTTGGTGGTTTTACACAAGAAGTGATTTGTGACGAACATGGGTTCTGTTAATTCACAATCATCGCGAAATAGGTTACGATCTTTAACGATTATGGTGATAGTAGTTTGATTCACTTTTAGAAATATGTTAGATTATTGTTCTTTTAAAAGATATACAGTCGATAAACAAAGCTGTCACGCGTTGGTCCTCCATAGAATACTTACCATTCTTCTTTTAAGTTAATTTTTGTCTGCTCTTTTTTTCGATATTTTGAATGATTCAATCAGAAGAACGCAGAAATTTCTTTTTAATTTTTCGGAAAAAAATTTAAAAAATAAAACTTTCAAATTAAAAGGTATCTTTTTTTGGGGAAACGACCTTTTCGACTGCTAATTATTCTTTGCCTAAAAATTTCATTACATTCTCTACAAAGGGAGCTAAAGCTTAGTCATGATTAAAGAAACAATAAAAGAAAACTACCGTTAGAAGAAAAAGAAGTCGATTTTTTCAGCAAACGCAGTAAAACAATTATTATGACAACAAAGAAGGATGAAGAAAATTTGTTGGTACTTTTCTTGAAAAATTTTTTTCGCTACACGGAAAAGTCTCCAAAAGGCTGAGTCCAGTGCAAACGACCTGTTTTCATGAAACAGCATCCCATTTACAAAAGATCCTGAGGAAATATCTTTCTTGTTTTCCCATTAATTTTGCTGATTTTGGTGGTATTTTTAGTGAATTAAATGCTGTTTAAGAGCTTTTGATTCAAGATAATTCTGAACAAAGGATCGAATAACTAAACTAGAAAGAAATCGCCGTTTTTCTCATGCTATAGACTTTCACGACAGCGGTATGATATCTCGCTCTTTAATTACGGAAATGCTTTAAGGGTTCACTAATATAACCATTTACTATTTCTGGTCATCGTTATTTCACAGGTGTTACAGTACTAGACGAAAGTATAGAAACAATTTGTTTGTTGAAAGTATTGAAACAATTGATTTTTCGCCTCAACGATAAAAGCAGGAAAAACACTGAAAAAACATTTGAATAGTCGAAAGAGTTTCCAATCTGACTTGATATATATGAACATTCCACTTCTAAAACTCGGAAGATCTCTGAGAAACTAAAGTCTCAGAAACCAAGTCCGTGAATGGACTCGAGAAATTCTGTGCGAATAGCTCTGTCATATAGAGCAAACAGTTCTGAACAAAATGAAACGCCGCCGACGTCTATAGGATATATTTTCATGAAACAGCATTCAATTTACAAAAGGCCTTCACGGAATCTCTTTTTTTCCTGTTAATTTTGCTGGTTTTGGTGGTATGTGACCTTCTGTAAATTGAATGCTGTTTCATAAAAACATGCCGTACAGAAGTCGACGGTGTCTATACTTTTTCCAGTACTGTTTTAAATAATGCAATTTTTTTCCCCTGTAGATATGTCTTCTACTTGTTTTACACCTATTTCGGCTCGTGAAGCACGATGCATAATGCGCTAAAGTCGATTTAGACCCAAAAAATTTCTTTGATGAAGAAACGCGTAAAATAATCAGTAATATTTGCGGTTCATTCCAACTTGCAAGCAGTCAGTTAAAGGACCTGACTAACATTGGTGCATAGTGAATACTTTGCGCTATAAACACATTTTATAGAGACATCCAATCAAATTACCGGTGAATTACCAATGAAAATATTCACCGGTGAATAAATTTTTCGATGCGAATTTTGATGGCCTCCCCTATTCTGCAGTGTTAAAAAAATGAAACTTTTTCGGCATTTTTTTGTCGGTAGCGGAAAAAGATTATATGATAGAACACTTTTGTTGTTTTGATACAAAAACGAGTATCAAGTAAAATAAATATATAGAAAACATTGAAAGAACAGGTGTCTCACCCTCCCAAGATATAGCGTATATAACTATGATACTACTATACATAATTTATGTACTATGTGGCACAGTAAAACGTTTTTTTCTTTACTTACAAATATTACTCACTATTAAAAATGTCATTATTTCAAATATTCCTTGTCCTGTTTGTATCCATTCTTTATGGCCTATCTTCGGTTCATACCACTCCGCCACCATCTGATGCTCCTCGTCAAGAATTAAGCAGGTACATTGCCAATGTAAAACAAGCCGATAGACGATTGTATAGTGCAAAAGATCATGTTGGTCATACCATGGATTGTGTAAAAATTATTCCAAATTCAGAAATATTCAATGAGTTTATCGCTGTTTATCATACATATATCAATGGCATTCCGAAAGTGAATCTTGCAACATCAACTGATTTAATGACATGGACATGGATTAGAGAATTAGCTAGTCAAGCATCGCAGCCAGCTATTTCTATCTCATCGGATGGTGGTTTTATTCTCATCTGGGAACAAGAACCAAGAAATCATTTAAAATTCGTTTATTTCAAAACTTGGTCAGATTTACAACAGGGTATAATAGCGAAGAGTTATGATGCCTTGCGCACATTGTCTGTATGTGCTGAAGGTACACCGAATATATATCGAGCAAATAGTACATATATTGAAATTGGATATCATTATTATTGGAATTGTGATGTTGATCGGCAAGCTCGTGGAACATTAATAAATTTTAAAAAGTGGCAATCAACGAAACAGCAAAATTTGGATAATGCATTACTGCATTGGGGTGTTAAAGGAAATATTGGTGATAGAGATGCGGTAACTTACGATGGGTATGATTTTACTCTCATTGAAGGACAATATGCAAAGAAAGATTTTGGTACATGGCGAACATTCATATATGATTACCAAACTGGTAATGCTGATCAGTTGAATATTGAAACAGACGGAGGTAGTCAAGCATTTGCAAATCCAACCATAACATTTATCACTATTGATGGTCAACGAGCAATATTAGTAACATTATTTGTTCCAAGTGAAAACTCGGCACCTGGAGAAGCTGGTGAACTAATTTATTATAAAAAATATTAATTATACGATCACTCAAAATTTCGACTTTACATGTTTTTCTAAATATAATTGTGCTGACGTAGGTGTAAAGTTTTTACTTAAGGAATATATTCTATCCCATAATGACGAAATCGCACAAGTAGTGTTACAGTATTACTCAGTAAAACTGATAAACTGTAGTGTTTTTATTCGGAGTGTTCTTCATTATCAATATAGAACTTTCTCCGAAAGCAGGAACCGATACCGACTGGATGATTTCACTGAGCTACAACGAGCATTACAGTCCCCGCTTGCTCATAGTTGATTATGTAGCTTAGAAGAAAGCACAACTGACAAGTAAAAGTATATTATGGGCACTTCGTTAGTCTCCTCTAATTACTCGAGAATAATGGACAGTTCAGGAGAAACATCTTAACGTAAGCTCATGCAAAGTGACCACATAGCAAAACAGCTCACTTTGCTAGAAGATACTGAAAGCAATTTATATTTCAATTTGTTGATTCTAGCAGACCAGCTAGCCACAGACATAAACGATCTATCCTGGAAGAATCGCTAAATTTCATGTAGTCATTACTTAATTCTACGCCCATAGCCACTACTTTTCCAGACTGTTACATTCTGCTTGCAATTCTCTAATATCCATTCGATGTACAGAAAGCGGACAAACGAGTACTCGACTTTATGTAGTACTGTGATCTCTGGAAAGAATCTTAACCTCTATTCAGTTTTATCATTGCGCGATTGCCGCTCTATTTTATAAAGTAAAATAAGTGACAAGTAAACATTAAATTTAAAGAAAAATTAAAATAAGCTCGATTTTTTGAACTTGTGACACTATCAGTACAGATAGCTGCTGTTTGTCCCTGCGGATATGATCTACAAGTTGAAGGATGGTAAGACTGACACGCTTGTATGCATGCTTGTACTGTGCATACGGAAGCAAAGGCAGCACCAACCCTATACGTTTGACACATTTGGCCGGTACTACAACAGTCGCAGCTGCATTGATACTTCGCTGGTGAGAAGGTTGTTGTTGACGTCGTACATTGAGCTTGTGTCCGACCATTTGGATAAGATAAACATAGAGAGGGATATTGATTTATACATATACTTTCACACATAGAACAAGACGAGGCTGAAACACTTCCCACTATGTACGGTTGGCAATTATAACCTTGATTACAGCACTGACATAAACAGTTGTAACCCTGTTGACTCGTTGTTGTTGTAATCTCTCCAACACAAGTGCCTGATGTGTGACCGTACTGCGAGCCAACACAGGTAGTATTATATCGATCAAGACAAGCGATTGTGCACGCTTGCGGTGAGCATGTGTACGCTGTTGACGATCCGATAACATACGGCGTACAAGATGTGCCAGTATTGCAACAACTACAAGAACAAGTAAACCGAGCCTGAACCGTGCTTATTCTTGGTGTCGTAAGCGCTTCACATACGCCACTGCTTTGTCCATTTGAAAGGCAGGAATATTCAGTTCGACAGGCTTGCGAGCATGAATCCGGTGTACATTGCCATAATGATATTTGTCCAATTAAATACAGTTGACAGTTCTGTCCGTAACAAAAATAACAATTGCACGTATTACTCTGACATACTATAAACGAAGATTCAAGCAGAAATATAATTATCTTAACTAGCAGAGACATCATTGAATAAGAATAATTCCTGTGAAGTAAAAAGAGAAACATAGTTATTCATAAAGAGATTACCATGAAAAATTCTTTTATAGAAAAATAACCCTTCTTCGCGGAAAACTCTATCCACATAAAACGTCATTCTGCCTTGAAATGAAAGCGAGTAAGTGGTATTTTATATTATTTTTACTAAATAATATCATAAGCAAAACTCTTTAACAAGAGTGACTATATCAGACATCTAGAGTTACTTGTTTTATAACATGAATTTGACAGCACAAGTACTATACTCTTTAGAACAGAATGGAGCCCGGTTTCTTCTATGAAACCGTGAAAACTGCGGGTCAGCATGACTTTTTTTCGAAAGCTATTCAAAATATAGTGACCTCCATTCTATTCTGAAATGTCTTCTAGGTACATATAACAAACTTTTTTCGAAAAAACGATTGGATTGAATCTCCGAAATAATCATGTAACAATTAAGACAAATACCCATTTTCGAGATATAAAAAAAGCACGGTCGTTTCTTAAAAAGCACTTGCGCAAAAAGAAGTACATACATGTAGTTACCAGAGTTCCGTATGGACTGTACCGACACTTTCAATACCTAACTAATAAATTTTGTCGATTCTGAAATTTCAGATCGAAAGTCGTTCATTCGATTTTTCTGAAAATACTTTGCAGGTTGGCAGAATACGTAATAAGTTTAGAGTGATCACTCTCTTCCTCGAATATATAAAAGGTGAATATTTGATGAATAAACTATATTTCGAATAATATTCCCTTTTGTCTTATCATTGCAAAAAACTTAGTGTGTTATTTTCTAACAGCTTGACTTAGAGACGAGAAAATTTCAGCACAAATACAACTTGGGTCAGGCTAAAAAGCAGTGCAAGTCCGGACTCTAGAGGTCGTTTTATTATCGATTTATAGGTGGCGCTACCGCTTCTACTTCGCCATTCATTATCTCGCGCGTAACCAGCTCAGTAAGGCTCAGCCTTTCAGGGTAGATACTAGAAGAGTGGAGTGATAAAACAGCAAAAGAAAAACTTTGGACTTCCAAGAGAAACGCGAGATCTTGAATTTTTGGTGAAGTTTCGGCGTCGACGGATAGACTCAATCCATATAAAACCTACTGCCATTTGCATGGACCTTTGACGTCAGTGGCAAGAACTATCTCATATTATAGAGCTCAGCAAGTTGAATCGAATGGAGCAAACTGCGGGTTTGTAGCCTTATTAGAAAAAAAGTTATAGCCATTTTATCGTCGCATCGGAAGAATGCGTTTTCGGCGACTTTTGCCGAACTTGTGGAACGTATGCGGACCACATTATCTAACGCAGAATCTTGAACTTGGTATAAAATGGAAGAACGCGTCGAGCTCTATATATTTCCATGAAGAAATGTCATGCTACACCTTGGGGTCTTGAGATAGAGATCCCTGAATTTTCCACAAAATGAGATGCTGGTCAAGTTTCTACAATCTTGGACGACCAAGTTACAGATTTTTTCACATTATGTAAATATATACATTACAGAAATTCCCTCATTGCATTTGCCCTTTTAGAAAATAACAAACTCAAGATTAAACGCTAACCTTTGCAGGTTGGTAGAACACGATATAAGTTTAGACATGTAGTTATCAGAGTTCCGTATGGACTGTACTCACATTTCAATACCCTGGTCCGGTCTGAACTCGAGAGAAAGGTTTGAATTTATTCGAATCGAGGAATAACAAATTAATAAAAAACATAGTTTTATATTGTGGACTCGAATGAACTATTTTTTCTAGAGCCCATGGACTGAGAAACTGTGTTTTTCATGGACTCGAATTGGACTGGACTAGAGATTTTTAGTCCATGGACTGTAATGGGCACAGAATTTTCAGTCCATACGGAGTTCTGGTGGTTATTAGTACAAATGTCTCTATAAAATGTGTTTATAGCCCAAAGTATTCACTATGCACCAATGCTAGTCAGGTCCTTCATCAATAACTATTTAAATGGAAACTCTGACTTTCTGAGATCCTACTGGTTGGCTGATCATAGTACCAGAGTAAGTTAAAAGTACAAAGAAACAAAATTTATCGAGTATTCCTTATCCTCTAACGCCAGCTAGAAATAAGAATTCCAATGTACAATTGTTATAAAGAGTATACGTGACTTTGGACTATATACCTCCCTACACACTGAAAACTCACTCCAGATCACTTGAATATTCCTTCTTGACAAATCATATAGAACTTGCATCCATTCTACAGTACCTTACTGTACAAATCCTATATGGAAAGTAGTTGCCGAACAAAAATTATTACTTAATCAGTTACATTTAATCATTTGCTTCCTATATTTTATTTTCATGTTATGAATACCGATCAAGCTGTTATTGATATTCATATCTCTTTTCTCTTTGTAATGGAAAAGTATATATTATATACATACAGTTTGATTAGCTTTTAACTTTTCAAGTCTCTCATATGATCTTATGCAGCAATAAGTGAGTACACCTTCGAAAAGAAGTCTTTAGTCAAATCTCTAAAACTGAGTCAGTTTTAGAAACGATTTAGACTCTTATGCAAAAGAACAAACCTTTTGATAGTGCGATAACACAGTTAACATGTAAGAGAGTTTTGATCAGCTGTTTCAACGTATCTTTCGCATTATTCATAGTTCTCCTTGAATTTTTAACGAGAGAATGTTTGAGCGTCAGCACGAAAAGCTTCTACTGACATTCAAACAGTCCCTCGTTAAAACTACAAGGAGAACTCTGAACATTGCGAAAGATATGTTGGTTCAAACTCTCTTTCGCGTTGTATGTAAACTCTGTTATCGCACCATGAAATGGCTAGAGAAGAAAAAGAAATGAATGATTGATTAAATTTTCAAGCATTAACTACAGTCTTTTGACATCAAACTCAGATTAGGAACTTGATGTTTTTCAATCTGATTAAATAACTTTTAAAATTTTGTTCTAGGCTTAAAAGATGCAAAATTTTGTCTAGGTTTTAATGCTATGTTTGGCTTAGAATAAATCATTATGCCGTTTTTGCAACCTTCGAAATAGTAAACTGCGTCAAAAACTATTAGTGGAACCTAAAACGTAACGTTTTTTTCAAGTCGACTTATCTCTCACATATAGTCATAAAAATAAATCGCTTAGCTACCAAAAGATTCAGCTTTCAAAGCTCTAGAAAACCTGTGAAATGGGTAAAATAATGTTTAATTTTTGTTAGAAAAGAGAGTAAATTTAATTCTAGTTTCCCGTGGAAAATCAAAAGTTTGAAAAACCAAAAACACATATTTTTTGTATATGATTGATTAGAAACGGATCTTGTTACATAATTTTTTTCAATACCTCAGTATATGGAGAATTCTTTGTACTTCTTTGTGGTAATGCTTGATTAAACAAGCCATAAACTCATAATGAGAGAAATCTGTTAGAAGACGAATAAGACAGTGCTTAAAGGAGTTTACTATTTCGAAAGTTTCAAAGAAAGCATAATGATTTATTCTAAGCCAAACATATCATTCAAAACGAGACAAAAGTCTGCATATTTTGAGCCTAGAATGAAGTTTTAAAAGTTATTTAATCAGGTTGAAAAAAAAGAAGTTTCTTAGCCTGAGTTTGACGCCAAATGATTGTAGATCTAAACCAGAAGATATTTGTCATTTTAACTAAAAAAATTTAAGAATGAAGTTGTCCGAAATCATTCTGTCAACTCGATCCTCTGTCTAATATTCAAAATGACTTGACATAAATGCATACCTAGTTTCGTATCTTCTTAATTCTAATGTACTAATGGTTCAACATCTAATCGAATGAGACAGCGATAGAATAGTTAACGTCTGTTTTTTTATTATTAACACACGCTGTCACATTTTATGTAGACGAGAATCAAACGAACAATATTTTATTCAAACTTTTATAGAATAAAACCGTGAGATCAATATTTAAATTACGATTCATATCGGTTACAAGGATCTAATTTCAACTAATGTAAAAAGAGAAGATTTTCGAAGGTATATTTACTTTTAGGCAGTTTTGTTCATTTATTCTATGTTCGAAAGAAGTAGTGCTCACTGCGGGTGCTGTAGAACCCGAACTCGCGATACGAGAATTCATTTAAGTGTCGGGAATTCGAAAATTCATTTATTGGCGAATGCACTCATTGCTTATTTAGGAATTTGATTATTCGGGTATTCGCTTATTCGGGAATTTGCTTATTCGATACTGCGTCTCTTACCTATATACTTCTACGATGAACAATCACTTATGAAAACAATCTACGTAAAGGAAAAATGTGACCAGACTAGGATTCGAACCCAGGACCTTGACATTCCGTGTCTATGCTCTAACTACTGAGCTACCTTGTCGACATCTCTATCCGTCACAGGGTGTTACTCCAAGTTAAAAAGTCATGTACACAAAAACACTAGTTGATTCCTATATGTGTTCGTCTGCCCTACCGGTGATAAACAAAGCAATCTGCTTTATCCGTTGTACGCTGAAAGAAAAAGCGTTTCAAATTCGTTTCAGTTTTCGAAGCTCTTTTTGTATTTCGTAGAGTGCAGAAAATCCTCTTTGAGTTCCGTATACTACCTTTTGTTTTCTTTCAGTGCACTTATAAGTAGAAATCGTAGCAAATAGAGAGAAATGTACAGAAAAAGCTTGTCAGCGTTGCTTCTTTGGAGCAAAAAAGGTGAAAACTTCGAAAACCTTTTAAAAATTATTTGCAAAAGAAATAACTCATTAACAAATATTTTTTTGTGGACTGTAATCCATTTTTCTTTTTCTAATAATAGTATTGATTTTCATAAGCTGGAAAAGAATGGCAACTGTTCTCAAAGAGCCATCAGTATCCTTGCACTTCCTCATCCATGAGAATAACATTGCCTGTCCAAGATGGGCTTATTCAGCGACGGATTTAACATACACAAATCTGTCTACGCAACCAAGAACGACACCAAGAAGAAGACAGAGAAAAAGGCTGTCTGAAATGAATAAACCAGAACTGACAAGAGTCAGAAGTCATCAGACTAGGTACATTAAAAACAAAAGAGGCAAAGGAACTTCAATCGCCCATGGGAACACGATACAAGCATTGATCAATGCAAGGGGAAAACGACTGTCAACAATGAATGAAGATGAACAAGTAAGATATAAACAAAGGAAATCTGCGTAAAAAAGACGTTGTGATCTGAAGAAAAAGGTAAAAAACAGTACACTGTAAAAAAAACAAGTGCCCTGGGGCTATATAGTTAACGTTTCAGTCGCAAAGTGACCTTCTTCAAAACAAAACACAGACTAAATGAACACACCACATTCATTAGTTCATAGATGTACCGTTCTCTTTTTTCTTTCTTTCTTAAATAAAGGTACGGACGACAAGAATGTAATACGAAAATCAATTAATTTTCTTAGTCGTCTCTATCGCCATCATTATCATCGTCTTGCCTCCTGTTATGTGTCGTGCTGGTCTTTTCGATTCAAATACTTTCTTTTCGAATCTCATAGACTTCTTAATTCTTTCCGATTGTTGATGTATTATGTTATTTCAAGTTTTATTAAGACCGTCATGTCTATTGATAGATTTATTGATGGTTGAGAAGATCGCTGCTTTGATTCTCCTTTTTCTGTAGTATGTTTTAGGAGTGTAGCCCCAGCGGTTTTTGGTCTGAACTGTCAACTGCATCTGGTGAATTGACGTTCACAACTATCAACTGTATGTCGTTAGTTGACGTTCTGAACTTCAACGGTATCTTGTCAGTTGACTTTCTTAACTGTCAACGTTGAAATCCACTGATCTAAGATTCTTACATGAGTGAAACCTTCATATTTTTTCGGTAAACCTGTTTTCTAAGTAAGAAGAACATTGGTCTTTTATTTCTTTCTATCAAAATGATTCTCAAACTGTGGACTACCTTTTGGCTATTTTCGATACAGATTACATTTAGTTTTAGCTGAGATACGCAAGATTCAATCTCACGTGACAGAAAAAGACCAAAGTGTTTGTAACATTATTTTGATTTATTTGCATATAAAAGTGTAGTAAACAGTTAATCCATTTACATATTTTGAGAAGCGTAGTCGTCTACTTCAAGTTATTCATAAGAAAAAGATTTAGAATTCATTCAGTCTTTACAAAACACTTCATGTTTCAACGGTGGATGGCGCTCCATCTGAGACAATGCAACGATTGTAACTCGGCGACAGAAGTAGCTAGAGAGTGTCCTTTTTAACGGTAGTGGACAAAGGTTAGACAAGCGCAACAAAAAAATTAAAGAAAGTCTATTCAGCACAAGAAAAGTTAATGTAGTTTTACTTCTCGGATATCGACGGTACAATACCAGCGCAAATCGCACATATAAGCACACAACACGTTTTCTGTTTAACAAACAAAGTAAGGGAAAGACTGAATTATCGAATGTGCCCTAGCTCTACATTAATTCTGTATTCTGCTCACTTCGCTAATTAAAGCTGAAATAATTAGAGAGGACCCCGTTCCACTTCTTACACTAATTTGAAGTACACAAATTGTAATATATTTGCCATGTTGTCCAGAAAAAAGTTCCTTCCTTTCGTTTATATGAAATAGAGCTGTCAATATCAAAGATAAAAGTTCGTAAAATGAATCCGTTTCATTAATTTTAATTTTAGCGATTTCGCTGGAAAAAATAAATGTAGAACTTGAGCTCTGACTATGATGTTCCGGAAAGTGATCAAGAAAGTTATGTTGGTCATTCCAAATTCGTGCAATTTCTAAAATTAAAGTGAAATCCATACATTTTACTAACTTTAGTCGGTGATATTGAGATCTCTGTATCTTAAAAACTAAAAGACCTTTTTCTAAAAAGTAGCTTGGCATAGAGTACGAGTTGTGCACTTCAAACCGGCAGAAAAGCTGGAAAGGGGTATTTTCAAATTTGTTAACGTTTTAATCTGGGAAGTTGGTAGAATATAGGATAAACTCGCAGTGAGTATAGGTGTCAGAGGTGCACGGAGCTCGGTTTTTCAGCCTGGTCTCGCCCCGCAAACTTTCGCCTCGCCTCCGCTTCGTCCTCCTTGAAACTTTCAAAAATTTTTTCTGGAACAGTTAAAATCCAATAAAACAGTGAGAAGAACGGACAATTAATACATCATTTATTGTTTGTGGACATAAATTTAATAAATTAGGATAAAAATTAATTCAGGTGATATAGTTCTTCTTCATTATTACTGTTAATCTCTCTGATAAACAGTTACACACAAACATATCACCGACAAAAAATTAAAGTTCATTTAGAGTTCACGAAAAGTGCTTTTTCGTATTCAGCACACTTGATAACCTGGAAAATCTCCTAT
>CAJNOQ010003147.1:0-21245 GCA_905250885.1 Didymodactylos carnosus | reverse complement strand
ACAGAATATAGCATTAAGCTCTCTTTAAATATTACGTTGGATAAGAAAAAAAAATATCATTCGCATACCTATGACGAACTCTCAAAATTAAAGGCTAGAAACTAACAGAATTTAGCACACACAATGAATAAGATAGAAAATGTTCAGATATGTACTTATTCTGCCATTAGTATCATTGTCATTGTCGGATTGTGAATCGGAATCACATTCACATAATTCAACCATTTTATTTCCATTATTGTTTATTGTCGTTCCATTTGTATGTTTAGATGTTTCTACCACTGGTTTACTTGTTCCACCACTTCTTGTTTTCTTTTCTTCACAGATCGGTTTCCATTGACCATTGACATCATAATCAATCCATTTAACGTCTGATGAACATTGTTTAATAATATCGACGTAAAATTGATCAACAAACAAATCTTGATACAATGCCGACTTATTACAAACGGGACATAACCATGTTGGACGTTTTTCATTCATTTTTAAATAAGCATCTAAATAATAATAGTAATAATAATAATATTTAGCCATTTTATTTTAATTTAAATAAAAATTATTTTTCTTACCAATATCAAAACAATGAACGTGTTTACATGATGATGCTCGACCAGGCATTTTCATTCTTACACGCGTTGTCGGACATTCCAATGATAGACGAAGTGATGTTGATGCTACTTCAGGATCATCATACTAAAATTACAAATGTACAGACGAGATTTTTTTTGCGTCTTTTTTTTTTGTGTGTATGAAATAATAGTGAGATATCTATGGCATGTCACTATTGCATGACCATTTAATGGTCTAGATTGTTAATATTATTGTTAAATATAAAAATTCAGTTTATTTAGACGGGATATTAAATTATTGACAGTCATACGTTGTGTGAGAAAAACGGCAGCAATAAACATGCCATAAGTTTGTGTTGTGTCTTGACTAAACCAGGATATTTCTATAAGATTTGATATTAGTGGACATAAACGACAATATTCAGTTATATCAATAGGACGACCTAAACAAACAAAACAAAAAAAATTAAAAGAAAATCAAATTATTACAAAAATTAAATTAGCTATCAAATATAAAATTTTTATATTGATTTAAATATGAATAATCTACCTGGTCTGACAACATCGGCATTTGGTTTAGATGTAGGTTTTGGTTGTGGTAATGTGGCTACTCTTCCATTAACAAGTATATATAAATTTGGTGGTAATTTATCTTGTTGTTCACTTGTCTGTCCTTTTTCTAATGTTGTAAATCTTAGAAGAATTTGTTTTCGATATTCTAGACGTTGTGATTCAGTATTAAAATAGGTTGAAGTTGATACATCTGATGCTTGTTGAACATTTAAAATAAAACAGAATGAAACATGTGTCTGTTTATTAAGATGAGATGCTTGTTGTAATTGATTTGTAGGTAATATTTGCATACACGGTGAAATTTGACAAAGATCTTCATTGAAAGTAAATTTAGCAAATTTAATATCATGATCAAGTTGACCAGAATTTGTATGTGTACCTAAAGAAATGAAATCGAGAAAAACAAAAATGTAAGATAAAAAGAAAAACATCATTTTTTTTTTTTGTTTTGTTTTCAAATGTATTTACCAATTTGATGATGTTGTCGAATTTGATTTTGATTTGTTGTATCTCTTGGATAAGGAATAGTTACCATATCACCTTGTTCAAAACGTTTATTATATAATTCATCTATTTTATCTCGAAATTGTGTATTAATTATCGATGTTGATTTTAATATTTGTATACAACGTTCAACAAGTTCATGACGTTTTCCAGAACGAGATGAATTGACAAATGTAAGTAATTGTTGTAAATCATTTATAGATAGTAATTGTAATAAATTTATACGACGTTCGTCAGTCATTCGTTTGCAAAAAAAAAACCAATAACAAAGAGTTGATCTAAAACATAGATGAATAAATACAATTCATTTTTAATTTGTACAAAAAATAATTTCTAGATAACCTCAACATAAATGACATTATTAAATATGAAAGAAATTCTAATTAACAAATTACAATACTGTGATATGTGCAAGTATATATGTACGACTTAGAACGACATCATAAAATGATTTCGTGCTAAAATGTCAAAAGTAATCGTTCAACATCTCTGAGAACATGTAAACATATCAGATAAATACATTTTATAAAGTGATCTATATTGTTTGAAAATTCAGTCTTCTTATTGAATATAAATTCACTGTCAGTGCACAAACTTCTTGTTTTTTTACTATTTGAATAGTATTAACTTGAACAATATCTTCTTTTCTACTCAATTCATATTTATTAAAATGTTTTCATTAAGAAAAAAAATGAATATTTTCAAATATTTTCATTAAAGGATATTTTTACTTTTTTTGATTATGAAAAACTAAAATAATTGTGAGAGACGGAAAACCGAACAGTAATAAAAACAAGACATAAATCTAATATCCATTTCACAAAGATGATATAATAATCTTTCTTTTTTTTTCACAAAATGGTTGATTCCATCTAATAAGTTTTAAAAAAGATATTTTTTATCGAAAGGTAGAGAAGTATTATATCTATGAAAAAAGAAAAAGAGAAAAAAAAGAAAATTGATAATTTTTATTCATGTAGACGAACACTCATGTACACACACACACACATATCTATAGATCAGTCGACAGTTAACCTTTAAAAATTGAATGATACGTTTTGCGTACTACTAGAGGAAATATATGGTAAAGTAAAGAAAAGTAAAAAATATCCCAATTGGTAAAGGTTAAAGAGAAATTGAAATAAAAAAATAACATATATAACCAGCGGGTTTTTTCTTTTTTAATGAACAAAAGAGTTGAATCTATGTTTCATTTTTTTAATAATCATATACAGTTACACTCAGATGCGTTTACAAAAGAAGACATTTCGAAACATGATCCCCTCTTGCAAGTTAGAAGAACTAAATGAAATTTTTGAATACATATTTTCTCTTAATGAATCTGTTCAATGAATTTCGAATAAAAATGAACTAACTTGAGACATTTTCTTTTTCTTACACTAGTCATCACTGTATGCTTTGAATAATTCGTTATTATCAGTCTATATGAAGATTTAAAAATTCACTAAATTCAAATAAAACAACAAAAACTCGGAGAGATTCTATCTCTCTATCAGATGGTGGAATGTAACAGAAGACAATATGTAAAATTACAAAAATAGCTGATCAAAATATGCCGACTGTAAAACATTAAAAAACAATTCTATAAATGGTTTTTTCATTGTTTCTGTCGTCTCTCTATCGAACGATACAAAAACATTATATGATGTTATTTTCATATGTTTCATCACATATTTATTTCTTAGAGAATCAAAAAAAAAAACACTTCTGAACGAAACACAAAAAAAAAAATATCTGTACATAATTGAGAAAACGTAGCTAACTCGACGTATTCAATACAATGAATTCGACTAAGAGAACTCGAAGAGAAGAAAGTAGAATCAATTTTTCATGATAAAAAAAAAACGAAGAAATTTCCAACGGTAAAAAAAAGAGTATTGAGATTTTCAAAAAATCAGGCCCTTACTTTTTTAAATTAAAAATGTAAACACTCAATCAAATTGAGATGACTACTCATGCATAGAGATTTTTGGAGAAAAGAAAACAAAGGAAGCTTCTAGATTACTTTTTTGTCGCACACTAATTCGCAATTTTACCATGGACCAACATAGTCATCTATTTTTTTCCTCAGAATGGTGTGTGTCGAGCAATGTTAAAAGAGCTCAGGATAATACACGAAATAAAACTAAACTAATATAAAATATTTTTCGAAAAATAATTGTAAACAATGAAGTATCAAATACCCAATATGGCTAATTAATCTTCTTTTCTTTTCTTTTTTTTTCAATATCAAACAACAAAAAAACGATATAAATATCAACATTGTAATGTTTGATACATATAGATTTTTGAGCATTGTTTATCACAGATTTAGTCATCGAGCAATATAATTTCATTTTCTGTAGTGTTAGGTTTTTCCTGTAAATGAATATAATTTAATTTGATCGATGCTTTTGAATCTTCTTCATCATCTTCATCTAATAAAATACATGATTCCGCATTATCTGACGTAGTCGATGATACTTGATGTTCTTGATCCACAGTTAAAATTGGTGACCAGTCAAGATTGGAATCGATTTTTATTTCCGTAGTCGAATCTTTGGTAGCAGATAAAATTGTTTCAGTATAATGATCGAGACGTAGTTGATCATAGAGTGCTGGACGAGAACAAACGGGACATAACCATTTTGAACTTTTTTCATTCATGGCTAAAAATAGATAAATATAAAATAAATGATGGCACAATTGAATTTGTCTATTCTGTTTACGTACCAATATAATTATATAGATCAAAACATTGTAAATGTTGACAGGTCGTTGCTCTTGCTGGTATTTTTAATCGACATTGATTAATTGGACATTTTAACATTATTTTATAATCACTAACACATAAATCACTGTCGCCACCATTTGATTGAGCATAAATTTGTCTCAAATCAGATTTTTCTAGCTTTACTCGTTTCTCTTTTACTTCTTGAACTAAATCGACAATATATTGTCGTTTCATTAGATAAATATGTACGGCATATTTGGCTGTTTGATACTGATCAAGTTGTTGTGATAATTGCCATTGCATGGCCAATGTATTAAGTTGTGATGGTGATAACATTGCTTGTTCAGTAATGTCAATTTCACGACCATTACGAATTAAGTCTGTATTTTGACGAGTACATGGTTTGGGAACAGGTAATGAAACATTTTGAGAGTTTAACTGAACGATGAGATTTGGTGGTAGACTATCATCATAACCTAAACATAAACGAAAGTTAATAAATAGTTAGGATCTCTCGTTATATTATACCCAAATGTAAATTTGTCGGTTGTTGATCGATTCTTGCCAATCTCAGTATGAGGCAATAGCGCGCTTTAATTTGATCATAATCTTCATCGTAATCATAAGACTCGGCTATTTGATTACATGAATCTAAATCCAGACGAAATTTCAAATGACAGAGATGTAACTTTTTATTTTGATCAAATTTAAATTGGCCATTTTCATAAATAGAACGAATTAATGTATAAAATGGTAATATTTTGTGAACGATTGGTGGAAGAGGTACCGACGGATGACCACTAGTACCATCAACAATAACAGAAATGTTGTTTGACGAAGAAGAGGATGAAGGTAATGGTGCTGGAATACGAGGTGGCTGCTGTATTGTTGGTGGAATGGTAACAGGAGTTTGAATGATTAGATGAGCAGCTGGTTGTTGTATGACTTGATTAACAACTTGAGGTTGTTGAGTATAAATAGGACGAGATGACTGTTGTATGATTGGACGAGGGTGACTTGCAATTTGTTGTTGATGTGAAGGAGGTGGCGGGCGAGCTTAGATAAAGAATTAAATAAGAGTCAAATAATTTATATATGAGATTATACGCTTTGAGTCTTTTTACAGTTGAAAAACATGTTTCTACTTACGTATGGTCTGTTGTGTTTGGCCTTGATGCTGGCGATGTGATAGTGGAGGTCGAGCTGAAATGAAAGTTTGCTACATTTATCTACATTATTTTCGTGTGATATCTTTAGTTTTTGATTAACAGACTTAATACTCAACACGAAAAGTGACACTAGTGCTAATTACAAAGCGTTTCTCAGGCTAAATAACACATCTATGATTGTGCACACTTCAAAATGATCAATAAGAAATAACAACGGCACTTATTACGCACTGTGTACTTACGTAGAATTTGTTGTTGTTGTTGTTGTTGTTGTTGCGGACGAGGTTGCGAATATCTGTATTGTTGTTGTTGAATTGGCATTTGACTATTATTAGACTGCTGCTGATATTGTTGTGGTGGATAAAATCTATTATTATTTTGCTGCACAAATGGCACTGACTGTCTTTGTGGACCTGGAGGCATTTGGTAAGCTGTTCTTGTTGATGGTTGTTGAGTGTTTGGTTGAATAAATCGTCGTTGTCTCATTTGGTGAATTAATTGTTCGAGATCTTGCGAATAATATTGATCAATAATAAACATACATTGTTCTAATAATTGAGTGTAATTTGTTGTTTGGAATGGAGGTGGAGTATAATATCGACAGACAATATCAAACAATTGATCGTCAGCTAATTCTTGTAATAACGAATATAAATATAAACGATAATGTGGATCAAGAGTAATGGAAGGGGAATAATGATTAGAAGAAGAAAATCGTGGGGGGGTAACAACAGTTGATAGCATTATAAAAAGATAATAAAATAACGTTTGACATAGATGAACGGTTCTTGTTTTAGCGCGTTGATGGTTTTCAATCAGGCATCTGAAAAAAATATATTGAAAAGAGGATCAGGGCTGACACAACCATCTTAATATTACGCGCTAGTTTCATCTACATAGATCTATTTTGTTTCAATCCTAGCTTCTGCTGAGATAGCCAAGCAAGTCATTTAGCGAAATTCTCTTTTTAGAAGAGAATGAGCCAAGAAGCAAAGATCTAGTAGTGGAAAGATAAAACGAAAAAAGCATGTTGTATCTGTGAAACAGTAATCAATATGAAAATAACAATGGATATAAGACACAAATCAATAGAAAGTTTTAGCTTATCAGTGTAGAATATCAAACACAAAAAGTTAAACTGTGAATGCCAAAAAAAACGTCACGTACACTCGAGAGAAATATATACATAAAGAGAAAAACCAAGAATAAAAAAGAATAGAATAAGATTTCAACAATTTAGCAGATGTTTATGTTGTCTACGATAGCAATGAACAGTTTCAGACATAAACTTGCTTTATCAAGCGCTACAGTTTAAATAGAGAAATCAAATTTGGCTAAAAATATACAAGTTTCAGTATAAAAATCAATCAAAAAAAGCAGTATTAAAGAACATTGAATTACATACAAATAAGTGAAGAATAAAAGATAGACAAAAAGCGTTAAGACACAACTGAGAATGTTTGATGAAGTGATTGCATAAGAACAACCATATTATTCTTAAAAGAAACTCTTCACGAAACTTGTTTTTAAGACGAATCACGTAGCTTTATGAATCAACTTCAAAAAATATTTACTCCATTGAAGTTTATCTAAAATACATACAGTATTTTTCTAATGACAAACAACTTGCTCAGCATAAAAACATAAACATCCTAATCACGGTATATCCAACATGAATGAATGACTACAAGACAAAAACTAAACCTGCGTTTATTTTCTAACAATTGCTGTGCGCTACCGTTATCTAATTTCTATTTAAGTCTTTTTTTTATCTAACCACGGCCATACGCCATTCATATTTTTTCACTTTATTGTATGACATAGAAGATTGGAGATCACTAGCCAGTTGTGTCACAGAAGAGAAGCCTATTCATGATCGAATTATTGAGTGATCTTTTTTAGATAAGAGTGCGCATCGTTATTTCTCAATAGCACACAGTATATTATGCTGTGCCATTGTAATAGTGATTATTAACAATATGGGATCGGATTTGTTTTGAAGGGCATCAAGCACAAGGCCGTACAATCATTCGAATGAAACACGACAAAAATCATCTTCTGGTTACGTTCCTCAAAACTTATTTGCATTTCAAACTTCTTTTTTCTAAACTGAACAGAAGAGGAAGAAGTACAATGTATAATCTCAGCGTTGGTCAAATTCAAATATAGCTTATTCACGATCATGTCCTGCACGAATTCTTGCTTCTCTGCTCAAAAAACAGTTAACTGACGTCTTCTGTCTAATAGTCTGAAAATGTATTTCTCAATAAATGTCTTTTCGTTTTTCGTTTAACCAACACAAAATATCTCGATCAGAAAAGTGCAGTTTTTGTCTCAAAGCAAAAATCCTAGATTTTTTTTACAAGCGAGAATATTACACGATTAAACTTTTTCCTGTAGGAACAGTATTGTGAGTCACAAGTACTGATAACTCTTACGGATAATCTCTACTTGAAATTTTCTGTTTGTTATCAGGCCTAATTTTTGTGTTATGTTAGTCGAAAACATGCGTATTGGAGGTTGTAATATCCACAGCAGCACAATATGGTATTCAAATCAATCTACGAGACTACTGGAAAAAAAAAGTAACTACATCGGCATGGCAAATATGTATCCAGATGTACAAGAAAAGATTAATTTTTAAGAAAAAATAACATCCACAGAATATATATCACACGAGAACATTTTAGCAATAAAAATTTGACATATTCTTGTTGACTTGTTAGATGAGAGATCGATATGCACCGAAATGAAACGAATTATTCAATTTAGACGTTCTTTGAGACCATTTAACGACTCGACAATGTCTAATAAATTCATGCCACACTGCATTCGGGCGAAAGATGTACAAGATTAAAACTTTTCGTATCTAAAACTTGACATTAACGTTTTTTGTTTGAGTTAAGTATACGCTTAAGATGAGTTTCATAAAAAGTTTGAAGGCAGACTTGAATGTAAAAACAAAAACTCATCATGATGGGAATTAAGGTCAAGCTTAATGTTGCTTTGTGGTTGTCTTATGATTGAGCTAATTAACTTAAACATATTTTAAGTATGATTAAGTTCAGTTTAAATAATTGAACCAAGGTAGGATAACGCTATCATCGCCTAAAGTAGAATAAGGAAACACAAACGAGTTAGAAACACATAAATGTGAAATGTTCAATGATAAGCGAGAAAGTCATACCGAAAACTGCTCATAGAAATTGTGACTGTAACTTAATGCATAACTTGTGAAGGCTACGCTATATTCATATCATTTTAGAACCGTTTGTATAGCAGCGATACATTGTAACGACAGGGCCCCATCAGATACAATAAATCAACAGTTTACTCAGGCTGTTCTACGACATTCAGTGTTTTGATTCGAACTTTCTAGGCTCTTTCTTCAGAAAACTAGGCTATATTCTGCTAAAAAGATCATCGCGTTGTACGGAAATCACTACAGTTTAGATAGTGTCACACTAAAAGTGTAGCAGTACCACAGTAAAACTAATCTGATTATTGATTCATCGGGGTCATTAAATTACAGGTCGTGGATGCCTAGTGCTTACTCTCCGTGAAGCAATTCGGTTCTCGACTTTGTAACAAGACAGACGTGAAACGAATTGACTTTTCGCAAGCAACACACGTACTCCTTCAGCCCATAACCACTCTTTTTTAAAGCATACGAGTACAAGAAATTTGAAAAAGCAAATACACAGTTCCAGCATTCGTAACTCCAACAAAACTGTCCTAGTTCAAGATAAAAACTTACTAAAAAATCGTAAAACACGCCATTCATTTAAAAGACTCGCTCACGTGTGTGCAGGGACAATTATCAATGAAACACGTCAATATCCATAGAATACCCATTCAAAGACTTAGTTGATTGTAAAGTGTTCGGTTATACTTTTTTATTGGCCATCACCAAGCTAGAAAAATCGGATTGATGTCGCATATATATATCGCCTTATCGCTGGTTACTATCAAAATAAGTGTACAAATCTAAATGAGTAATACATTATTTAACTCAGTTTTAATTCGAAATCAGATATAATACTTATTTTGACAAAAGACTTCTGATCCTTTTAGCGCAAAATCGACTTTTTATACGGAGAACAGAATCGGTTCAAATTTTTTTTCTGAAGAGCTTATTATATGAATCGACGGTCAGCAAAGCATCTCTTGATTCAAATCACTTTTCGCATTTTGGCGCCAATGGTGGCGCCACGTAAAACGCGCTACTATTCGCGCCAAAATGCGAAAAGCGATTTGCATCAAGAGATACTTTGCTGACCGTCGATTCATATAATAAGCTCTTCAGCAAAAAAACTTTGAACCGATTCTGTTCCCCGTATAAAAAGTCGATTTTGCGCTAATGCTAAAAATTAAGGTTTTATTTTTCCTGACTGAACCGGAGTGTTTAAAACAGAAAAAATTTTTACTTTCTAACTCAGTAGGAAACCCAAATATTTCAGGTTTTTTGTATTCTAATTTTTATATGTCTGCGGAAACTTGTTCATTCGTTCTGGGAATATTTCCATATTGGTAACTCAACGTGCTCTACAATCTGGTAGTACGAAGATGTGTTCAGCTGACAGTTCACAACGGGTCTTTGGACACCCGACTTCCAGAGATCTATCGTAGAAAGGCCAAGCAGCAGAAACGGATATCAAATTTATGAAGTTTTTACACATTTATGTATGACAAAAGATTTTTTGAAACTTGGGATCATTTAGCAGTTAAACTCTTAGGACTCGGTCCTTAATGTTAAGGACTCGGACTCGTCCATGCCTGCCTTAGTGGTAATGTCGTTTCATTCTTACGGAGATCGAATATCCGTGGAAAATTTGAGTCCATAAAACTGCAAAATTCGTGTTACCGTATGGGCACACGTGAAGAGGATGAAACACCTAACTGTGAAAGAGTGAAATTTAATTTTTCTGTGTTTAGTAAAGATGTCAAACTCTTCTTTTTTTTTTTTGATTTTTGAATCATGAATGAGTCTTATTTAACAACATAATAGCTCATGGTAAGATCTTAACAGACTATCGCCCGAGTTTGAAAACTACCATACAAAATAACCTATACAGAATAGGTTTTACTCAGATCTTTGCAAAGTCTTGAACTCTGCAGACCACATAACCTTAGCAAAACTTGTGTAAGATCGTCGACAAATGAAGGCGAAATGTTAAAAAGAACTTAATAAGATCACTCTCAAATGTTGACCAGATTCGAGAATGTTTCTAGATACGGACATGTTGGACTTACCAAAAGGGCAGAATGTCATGAATTACTACAAGATTCACTAAATCAGCAATATTTTTACTGACAAGAAGCTGAACCAAATCATCGTTTGTTGGAACAGAAGTGTCTACACACACAGCAGAAATCATTTTTCAGTTAATTTACACATGGTAGAATTCAACTTGATGTTGGAGACATATGAATGTCTCTGATAAGAACCAACATGTGATCTCATCGATCCTGATGGTACTCTTAGTCGCGTACCAATAACGACAAACTCACACAGCTTTCGACGCAACACTGCTCGAAACTCAGTGTGAATCATCTACGGTTAGTACTGATCTAACACCGCCCATTGGAAAAATGGTCAGAAGTAGGTGTATGGAGGTGTACTCTTTTTGAAAAAAGCCACTAAGAGCAGTCTAGAGTACTCTGTTTTTGGAGTAGTCCAGAATACTCCTCAAAAAAAGAGAGCTTCGGAGCACTCCTTTTTATAACGTGCAGCCGAGGCACTGCAGAGCACTTCAAAAAAAGTATAGTTTTTGGAGTACTCCTTCTGAGAACATGCACTTTGAGTACTCCACAGAGCTAGAACCGGCCCGGTAAACCGATACCGGACAGGATCGGTTGGAAAAGTCAATCGGGCCGGTAGAGACCGGTATTTCACCGGTTGTTTTGAAACATCTGCTCTTTTTACCCTGTTTTTCGTCAAAAAAGATAAAATTTCACGTCTTTTTCAGTCAGAATAAATAAGACGATGCTCAAGACAGATATTATTTCCATCACTTATTTTAAGGTTAAATATTTTAGACTCGTTATTGTGAAGGTTCTCTCACATGTGCTCGCAAACTACTTCATTTGTGGGGGGGAAATTCTTTCTGAAAATGGATCTTCAAAAAACTTCGCCAGGTTTTCGCCGGTTTGAGTTATAATGCTAACCAACCCGTTTATCGGCTGGACTGGTGTGGTTACACTTTCAGACCGGCCGGAACGGACCGGTTTATCTTTTCTCAACCGATTCCAGCTCTGGTACTCTGGAGTATTCTTAGAAAAGGGTTATCGAGATTACTCCTTTTTTGGAGCACTCTTTTTGGGAAAAAGAGTACTCCTTTCTTTTTTTCCAAAAAGAGTGCTCCATCGTACTCGTACCCTTGATATCTTTTCTGGACTGGGCTGACACGCATAAAACCAGTCTAACGCGACAGGACTTTAATGAAAAAATATTTAGTTATAAGTTTAGTACAATAATCGATTAATTCATGATTATTACTCAACTATTTCACATTCTTCAGATGACTCTTTACTTGTGCAATATTCCTTTCAAGTGTCTTAATATCTAAATGTCCATCAGGCAATGTTTTTCGATACAGTGACAACGCTATGACAGTCCAAAGCGAGCCTGTAGTCTTTCTTGTTTCGATAAATAATGCCAATATTATTGAGACTTGCAACTGTATCTGGATGATTTGGATGAAGTGATTCACGTATTCTCAGAGCTCGTCGATGATAGTCGAGTGCACGATCATATTAAACCATGTTCGAGTACACATTACCAATATTATTGAGAGTATGTGCTGTGCCTCTATCTTCACAACCATAATACTCTTCATAAATCTCTAGAGCTCGTTCATACTGTTTCAGAGCTTCCTTGTACTGCCCTCTTTCGTTAAATACAAGGCCCATACCTCTCAGCACTCGTGCTGTCTCTCTGACACCTGATGGACGCGCACTCATCATCGTCTCATATGACACCTCAAAATTCTTCATTGCCTTCTCATACACGCCTTTGAGGTAATGTACCCGACCAATCTCACCAAAGATTCGAGCTACATCTTCGCCTTTTGGATCCACTAACAAACTCTCAAAGTAGTGCAATGATTTCTCATATTCACCCGTGTCACCAAGCAAAGATCCAAACATCAGTACCACACTTGTCTCCTCCATCTCCTTCTGATTCACTGCAATATACTATCTTGATCAGCCAGACATGTAGCTTCTTATCATACTTGACCGAACAGATCTCAAAGACTGCACCCAGATCGAATAACATCTCTTGCTCGTCAAAAATCCATTGATAGACATTAATTGACCTTCGTTGCTTCTCCACACTTCGAGCTCTTCATTCGATAGTTTCACACCACGATATAAACGCATCCGTGACGAATGACGTGACTAGTTGTGTTTATGAGCCAAATTCGAACAGAGATCTGAGATGAAGAAGCGAAAGGTATGCAATTGATCAATGTCCTGTGTTCTCAGTGCTTTGTTGACCAGCTTGTAGACGAAACATTGTTTTGTGTACCAGAGAACTGCATCATCTGACGTGTATTTCTGATCGAAGTTGGTAATGAAGTTCAGCTCTTTTTTGTTTCCGCGGTAGTATTCGCGACATTTGTCGATCATTTGTCGTTTCGCGTCGTCTGTGTGTGGCATTCGCAGAGTGAGATCTTTGAAGAGCTGAAACCAGAGGAACGAGGCTTGTTCTTTCAATAAATCTCGCATCGATCGTTGACTTTCGTCGTAGAAACGAAATGTTTCCATCTGTTTCTTGACCAAGTCGACGTTTTCACTGTCATCAGTGCATCTTGTTCGGTGAAGAGTCCGACGATTCTCGAATATTCGTTGAGCAAGTGTTCGTATTTGAGCGGTTTTATGCAGAAGATGAAGGTGGAATCGAGTTGTCTGCGAGTGTGAATCAGTGGTAGAATGTCTACTGCACATGCACCTGATGTAACGAGAAAGGTCTTTTCATCGTCGATGGAAGTGATGTAATCGACGCATGTCTGCTGGTGAGTGTGGTAAACGACGTAGTCATTGATGTCACGAAGCTTTCTCGCTGTTTGTTTTGTGTCTTCTTTGACACCGATGTTTTTGTCGAACCAAATGAGTGTGATGCTCTCTAACTTCGCAGGTTTGTTGGAAGATTGGTGTTTGGGTTCGTGTGTTGCGGAAGATGTGAATGGCTGTTTGGATTTCGTTTGTTCCATGTTTTGCTATGAATGAAGAGAAGTCTGTTGTAACCAAGGTGAAACTCGACTATGGATTTTCAGATGATCCAAGAGTTGGGTGTAAGGGTATTTTCCCTCTAAGGGGAATGACTTTTTTAAGTATTTTCAACGTAACTTGTTTGTTTAAAGTAAATGCGAGAATAACTTTCTTCTACTAATTGATGATTGGAAGACGTATGAGATTACGTATGAGATGCGCCGAAGAGGATCAGCGCTCTTTCAAACAAAGAACGGCTACCATTCTACAATGCCTCAAGTTTCTACCGATGTTTCTTCCCTTTTTAAACTCTTATAATCGGTTTACCGTTGAATTGCTAGTGAGACAACTTCTCAAATCGGTAGTAACCCTTAGTAACGCATCCGGTTCATCGGCTGTTGAATGTGTAATATGTCGGAGAGTGCAAAGTGATGATCGCCAGTGTTGGCGATCGTCACATGTTAAAGATCGAGAGCAATCAATCCAATGCTTACCAAAGGGTTGTCTAGGACTGTTTTATAGTCGGTAGTCGAGAGACTGTTTCTCAGTCCATTCACAAGGTGATTGAAGAATCTGTTTTACTGTCGTAGATTAAAAACAATAAGAAATGTGGAAGATATATTTACACAGCGTCTTTACATGCAAAGATATTGCAGCCAAAAGAAAGGTATGAGAGAAAAAGGCGAAGAATGAAAGTGATATGGCATAGAAGATTTTTGAAAGCATTTGTTGTATCTCGTGTGTGTACCCGTTGTATTCTGGAGAAACGTACCTAGTGTTTTAAACCTAATTATTTAACAAAAGTAAAAAGCCGACTTTTACATACGATGTTTGGCAGTTATTAATCAAACAACAACATCTGCGATAATAACAAAGTTTCTCACGCAAACACGTGTCTATGTATATATCTGACTTATAAGAAACAACTGCGATGAAACATACAATATGATATAATGCCGTCAAACAGAAAGGTAGCCAGCTACTCAGCATGGCAACACAGTTTGACCCAAAACAATGTTCATAACCGTTTTAATTTGTACTAATTAGTAAGCTTTATAAACATCAATAACACGTTTAGCCTAAAATATCAACTATCAGACATTAAAAATATCCGTAATGTACGCGACTTTATCCTGTCAAGTAAATTTTCTGTTGATATCATATTGTATGTTTCATTCAGAGCAGACATATGTCGGATAATTTGGTGTTATCTTGCGTAGTTCTCATAATTCAGATGATTGTTTTTGCATTTGATAGAGGAGATGCGTATGTACGTTATAGACAGAAGATTTTATCAAAGGTTTTTGTCTCTAGGTGTCATAATTAATTTTAAAATTAATTTAGCTCATAAAATATATTCAAATTAATATCGTACATAATGTGAAACCAGCATGATAGCTTATCCACTGGAATAATTAGCTAATTTTCACATATGTGATAGAGTTCAGCAGTCTGAAGAACTTTGTCACTTGGTCTAATACTAAATTCGGCTTCTGAGAGTCGGTAAAGGTTTGTATCTGACCATTCCGTGTATTTCAGTGGAGTGCCTCTATTGACCCCGAAGAAATTATACGACTGCCTCTATTTACCCCAAAGCATAAAAAGAAAAAAGATATAAACTCTAGTACTGTTGATTATATGCTAATTAGCTTAATGAGTTTAAATGATAGTGAGCTCAAAACTGTATGGTAGATAGAGGAAGATCTGGGCTACAAAATCACGTATTTTTGAACTAATTATCTCCTAAGTTTAATTCACCAGCGATTGTACATTAAAACTCCATGTATTTGAATGGAGTGCCTCTATTTACCCGAAGTGTATAAGTGAAGTGCCTCTAATTACCCGAAGTGTATAAGTGAAGTGCCTCTAATTACCCGAAGTGTATAAGTGAAGTGCCTCTAATTACCCCGTACGGGGTAATTAGAGGCACTTTGATGGAGCTCTTCGCATTTTGGATCTGGCTCAAAATTGGCCGAAGTTTTTGAAAAGATTTTACATGAGCGTGTAGAAAAATGTTTGGTCTACCATCATATTCAATAGCAACTAGCTTAAAAAAAGTTAAAAGATTTTCCGCCTTCGGCTGCGGCGACCAAAAGAAATGTTCAATCGGCGGAGGCTAAAAAATTATTTAAAACTTTGGATCGTCAGCGGAGCACAACCAAATTTGAATACGAACTTAGTTTAAGCCAAGATCCATTGCTGATCTCATTAAATTTTTTATTTTATTTTCAATCAAAATAATAAGAGAAATAAAAACTGCACTGTTTCTGTAGCGTCGAAAAAAAGCTTCGGTGGCGGCGCCGAAATCTAAATTATCCATCAGCGGCGCACAGGTCTATACCTGCGCCCACGGACAGTATCCCATCGCTGTACAGATCTCTAGTACATGCTGATCGGATCAGGAAACACTGTGTGAGTTTCTCAATCCTTTATCGTGCAAATCTCAAAACGCTGTGTGTCCGCAGTTGTACTATACACTAACGATATCTCTGTTTTAAATGTATGAGATAAGCAATATAGGTCAGGCTAGCCCGTGAACTGTTTTCAAGGAGCAGATGGTCTCGTAGCAAAATAATTTTTCATAAGTTAGGGATACGACTGGGGGAAACAAAAAATGGGTACTATTAAAGCGTATAATTTGACACCGATTCTATTTGCAGTACCAAACGTTAACAAAACTATGACAGAAAACCATTTCTGAGGTTTAATTGAAATTGTATTCGAACTTCACGTGAGAAAATATAATAAATATACTTCTTGCTTGAAAACTCAGAGTTATACTGTAATTTCACTTATCTATCGATTGACGTGTACTTTCCTTGAGAATTTTATTCTGAGTCTAATCATTTGCAGACATTATGTCATTTACTTTATGATATATATTTTCTGAGCACTTATTTTTAACAGAGTAAATCCCATCTATTCTACATAGATACTGCAAAAATTCGATTCCACTCAAAATCATCTGTCCATATACTATGGATGGTAACAATTCATCCTCCTTCGTTTTCTGTATTTGAATTAATCTCCTTGTTAGTACACGTCTCAACACAGATTCATTACAGTTTAAATGTTCAATTAAATATCTATAGTAGTCTTGTTCTTGACACACCGTTCTGTTATCACTGTTTCCGACAAAACGAAGTAATCTGAGCAGATTTAGGAATGCTTTTTGCGTCGTCAAAACCATTGTGGGTGTTTGTACACAAGAGATTAATGTTTGATATTTCGAGTCGCATGATAGATGAATATAACATTGTTGATTAATTGTCAAATTTCGTTGAATTAATGTCACGCTTCGAACTTCACCGTCGATTACATCATTCAGATCACTAAAAGAAAACGTTATACGTAATAGTACAAATGTACGATCGACTTGAAGGAACAAAACTATAAATTTCTCTTCACATTTTTTATGCAAAAATGTTTACCTGATTGGCACACACTGATAAACATCAAGTAAAAAATCGAATGTTTCATTATCAATTGAATCAATAACATTGACTTGTTGAGAGTATAATTCATGCATAAACGTTTCATTGATAAATGCTGAAGATAAAATAAGATTTATGGCATACTTTGATTTGATATATTGAGTAAATCGACGATAGAGTTCTGTATCATATGAATAAAACGATGATGACTCGTTTGAAAAATAAAACTGAGACTGATGATCCGATTTAAGATTTAAGAAGAGAATGTTCACTTGGGAATTGTCTGACGAAAGTGACTTTAATTTTGTTTGGGTTTGAACAGGAATTAATATTCCATCCATAAAATGAGATTTGGTAATTGGTAAGCCAACAGTTACGTGTGATAGTTGATGAATATAGCGAATGTAATTATCGAGATGAAATTCACTTTCTAATTGAAAAAAATTTATCACTTATAGAGTGTAAGAAAAAAAGATGTCACACTATTTTTATCCAACACAATGAATGGTCAGTAAAATAAAGATATTGAAAGTAAAAATATAAAATTTGACTTGAACAATTAAATCGATGAAATTCAACTTACTTCGGATAAGATTAAGTATTAATTTTTTGTAATAATCTTTTCGATCAAAATTTGGTAATGAACTTAGTATATGTGAAATCAAATTTTCATAAACCGATTTGTCATCTCCTGTACATGATGGATAATGGATAGTCAACATCTGATCATGCAATTTCGAAAGTAAATGACGTCTATCACTGTAATCATGTTTTTCTAATTCATCAAATAAATCGTGCATGAGATAAATGAATGATTTCATCTTTGTACCAACTTTCTCTTCAAATCGTACTAAATGTTGAACGAATAAATTTAATAATGCAGATTTAGACTTCTCCGACTTTGTAGATGCGTAAGCCCGAATGAGATCTACTCCAAATTTCAACTGAACAAAATGTCCATCGTCTGTACGATGTAGTGCGTAACCATTTGCACATGATTGAAATAAATGACAAATGTCAGCTAGACATTCTGACACTTGTTTATGAAACATAATTCTGGTCTAGAATAAAAAAGTAATATTTTTAGAATGAAGACAAGATATAAAACGCACTATGCAAGGAAGTTGTCCCCAATTATAGACATAAATCCATCAAGGTTCGCATAAGGTCATAAAAGTCCAGGACTTTGCGTGGACTTGCATGGTCTTTTAAAGACTTGTGTGAATTTAGATGGACTTTAACATACTTGTAAAAACCTATTGGACTATGATATACTTCGAAAGTATATTTAAGCCCCGGGCAAGGTGACGTAATTTTATTAAAATCCACAAAACCTAAAGCCCAAAATAGTCCTTGTCCCCATGGATTCAGTGATTTAAAGACACCAGAGTAACAACCAACAATAGTAAATTAAATAAATTTTCTTTTATAACCGCTTTTTCGTTACAGAAAAGCGCAAGTCTTGGAAACTTGAACTGGTCTTAACTACGCGCGCAGTCCTGAAAAGTTACAGAAAGACAGACAGTCTCGATGACTGCACGCGTAGTAAAGACCAGTTCCAGTTTCCAACGCTCGAACTTTTCTATAACGAAAACGCGGTTGTAAAAGAAAACTGTTGTAATTTTCGTTGATTACATAAAAATATATTCCAATTAGCCATTTTCTTGTATAGGGATTTACTTTCCACTGTTCGATAACTTTGTAAAAATATATATATAAAGGTAGAGATACACAACTCTCTTCTCACACTGTCTTTAATAATGTCTGCTGAATTTGTTGAATCTAACATGGCAAAAGGCAACTATGTTACCTGGGTTATCGATATTCTCTCAAACGTAAAAACTATAGTAATTTTTTTCTAACAATATATGGGTTGTCGCAATGAATATTCATTTGCTCATTCATAGCTTTTCGTCCAAATCATCAGTTGAAAGCAAATCCCTATATAAGAAAGTGGCTAATTGGGATATATTTTTATGTAATCAACGGAAAGTAAATCCTCTGTAGCAAAATTATACTTTCCTATGAAGAAAAACTAATTAAGATAGAAATTAATCAACGTATAGTAAATTCGCGGACAGTAAAATAGTGTACTCGGCTTAAAATATCAAAACCAGCGGATTAGTTTTTTCCTCCATTGTGAATGTGAAAACACGACATTTCCTAACTCAGTTGTAAATTTTTTAGTTTAGTTTTTGATTAGTCGGAAAAACTCTTATTAATATTGCTTTATTTCGAAACTACAGGGAGAAAACATCTTGTAAACGTAATCTCATTAGAATCGCAATTGCTCTGACAATTAATCGTGATTTTTCTTCTGAGTTTTTTTAGCGACTCGCTGATTACTCGCGTGATTGCAGCAATATTTATGTCTTCTTCTAGTTCAAAGTTAGCAGCTCCAACGTAACTCATTTTCATTTTCTGTTCATTATTCTAAAGAGTACACAAGACATATAGGACAAGATAAGCTTGATTTACACTCATTCTACTGTGTGACTTTACATTACGAAATCATAAGCATTTTCCTACAACTCTTTCCAGGTCAAAAAATCAGATCAAGGTCTTACACGATCTTACAAGACCTTATAAAACCTTACGGAAAATCATAGAAACGGATTCATCTTATAACAATCATACAAGAATCTTACGTAATCTGATGAAATCTTACTATAAGATCTTACATCAAGAATCAGTTTCTATGTTTCTTACAGAATCTTACAAATTCTTATATGAATATTACGAAATGAGACTGAATCGTACAAGAATCTTATAAGATCTTACAGCAAGATTCTTTGACCTGGGTTTAGTTTTCATCTTTAAACTTTTTAAGTTAATCTTTGACTCTTGAAAGCTTTTCCTCATTAAGATGCAGGATATCTAAACGAAACTTCTTTATGAGAGACACACAGTCTCTGAACAATAACGCATCTTATTTATTGTTCATTTCTGAACATTCATAAAATCGCTGAAAACTGGCAAAAAACATCATACGAAAAATCATTAAGTGCATTTATTGACTAGCGAGAAAGATCATACCTAGCGTGTAGTGATTGACATCTTTCTTTTTTCGTTGTTACAAGTTACCTGTCAATAACTCCCAAAAATAGCAGCCGTCGAAATTTGGAAAGAAGTTGGTATTCGTCAAAAAGTTGTACTTTCATTGGCTAAAAAAATGCAGCCGATGGTCTTTCACTGTAACTCAGACGGTTTTCGGATCTTCTAGAATTGAAGATATCTTAAAAACATCCCCGCAAAAAAACTCCGGATTCATGTACAGCACAGAATTTCACGCATGATGTTCACGACATGTTTCTTCGAAAAAGGAAAATCAAAGTAACGTTTTTAAAAGTAGTCACAGTCATTTTTAATCTTGTCTACATTTTTTCTCTTGGCAACTGGGTTTTGACCGCTGCTAAAGCCACCTGCTACTGGCAACCGCTATCCATAACCGTTACCTGCATGGGCAGTTAACTTCAAACAACGTTATTTTTTTATTCCTCTTCCTCATTGTTAAAGTTATTAGCCGTAGCTTTGATAAATCAAACTGATACTTAAATCCTTCGCCATGGTGTGTCTGAACCAAAAAGTCATAAAAAGAATTTGGGATATCCACCTGAAAAGGGTCGAGAGCAATACGGATCATCCTGGTTTCTAACACAGCAGCTTTTTCTTCCTTGTCTATCAGGAAAACAGCCGTCATAATAATCGTACATTGTCGCCCCTCGCAGTATCTTATTAAACGCGACTGACTATCTGTCTCAAAATATAGTGTTTTCTCATGTTTTTTTAGTAATGTTCCACCGAAAGGGCTAGAGACTTGCGGTTTTCACTTTCGTAAACTAGACATCGGGCGACATCTATCTATGAAAAACCCCGCTTTCCGAGAGAGGTTTGCCATGATATACCGTTCGAAACAAAACAGACATTTAAACTACTACGCATGCTCACACGGTTGTTCGCACAATGAACACATCACTCTTTCCAACGCTTATAATACTAGCCACTGTATTATCCGTTGCTTTTAGTGGAACATGCAGTCCTGGAACAT
>CAJNOQ010003146.1:0-21246 GCA_905250885.1 Didymodactylos carnosus | reverse complement strand
CGCAACGGTCCCTCCATAACGGCCCCCCCCCCCCTCTCAAAATGAAATCTTTTTATATCAAAAAATCAATTTGGAGGCAAGCACATGGAAAGATGTGCCTGGAGTATCTACTTTCAGAATCTGTATCGCTTTCGGGTCTGATCTGATTCTTAGCGGAGTCAGTTTTCGTCAGAATTTGAACGAAGAATGGTATAGTAGCGATACATGATAACGGCTGGACCCCATACAATCGTGCAATCAACTAACAGTTTATTTTGTTCTAGAGATCAATTCTCTCGTAAGTACCTGCCTCACGCAACAAGTAGTTAAACAAGTAGTAAAACTGCAGATACTTTTGCAAAGTATACTCGTAACAAGAAAATCAAGTATATCAATCGAGGAAAGAAAAAACTCCGATCAATCGCCTAATGTCTGTCGACATAAAAACATGTTTTTTTGCTGGTGTAGCTATCCAGAAGCCTATAGTTTCTCTAGAAGTTAATTTTCTTTTGATCAGATATGATTCACTCACAAACGTCAAGTGAGTTGAAAACTTCAGGATGTATAGTATTTTCACTATCCTACGCTCTACTTGAGGAATTGGGTGAAAATAAATCTAGATTGGGTGTCACACCCAATCTAGATTTATTTTCACCCAATTCCTCACAACTGCATTTGACAGATGAGGAGGATGAAAATACAGTGGTCCAACCGAAATGTAATCAAACTGTAATATTGGTCCCGGTTAATAATACTGATTCACCAGTTACAGTTTCTTCACAGTCTATAACCTTAGTCGGTGATAAAATACCGATCAGTGCTTCCTCTGCAGTATTAAACACTAATAGTACAACTTTGACCTCTCCGATATGCGACTAGCGATAGATCTAATAGTGCAACGGCAACTACTACAGTCCATACAGCATCTGTTAGTGCATTGGCTCCTCTTTGCACAGTTTTGGCAACGAATACGCGATGTGTACAGAAAAGTTCTATAAGCTGTCAAACAGAAATGATAGTAGAAGAGGAAAGTAAATAATCAGAGAAGAAATTCATCTCCACAATCTAGGATAACATCGACAACAAATAATACTCTAATGTGGGATGGAGTAGCATGTCAGACCAATATGAGCTTAGATATGTCTAATGAAGCTGTGTGGAAAAATCCCACGGAAGAAATCGTGGAAGATTTTCGAATATATCGCGAATGGTGGTTAACAACAGATTGTGGAGTAAAAATTCACAATATCAAGTTAAACAAAATTGATCATTGTACTGGAGAACACGGAAATAATACTAGTTGAAAAATCTGTCTAGGTGTATCAAGAAACATTTTGTTGCAAACGGAATGGACGTCGGTGACGACGGAAGACGATACATTAGACGTATATAGACAGGAGTACGAGCGATTTTATCGATTTCGGAACCATTTGGCGATTAATCGCTATTACGCGGAAAATGACATAATACCACGCACACTTAATTTTGAAATATCTGTGCAAATATTTGGAGCAAAGGATCCCTCACTCCGAAAAAGATGGAAACAAATAGCATCCGATATGAGAAAAGTATTTTTGCAATGCGAAGCGGATGCCATTCAAAAGACAGTTGATGAGACGAGGCTAAAACTTGAAACTCTACGAGAGAAAATACTAAAAATGAAAAAAGAACAGCAGATGCTGGATATTGAAAGAGGGACGAGTGAATTTTTTTAGCGATTTTATTGAAAAAGCTTGAAATAAAATATTCCGCTTAGAAATGAAAGAAATTACACCAAATTATGTTTCAATAAATATCGATAATGTGCAAGAGAATTCAAAAATGCCCCTAAAGGATCTCGATGGGACACCACCTATAATATCCAAAGGGTGTCAACAAATATGGAAGACGAGAAGAAAAAAAGAAATGTACCGGATGTGGCAAAGATGGATACTTAAAATTCAATTGTAATGCAAAATGCGACAATTGTGGTCCAAAAAGACATCATTCTACGGAATTTTGTTGGATAAAGAATAAAAGAGAGAGAAAAAGAGTACAGTGTTTCTGATGTGGCAAAACTGGCCACATACATACAGAGGTATTGCACAAATGAAAATATGAATAATAGAATGAATGGATATGACTCAATAACTGAGAATCCAATAGCAAAAAATGAAACTATTGAAAATGTGCAACACCGAACACCAAGTGTTCAAAATAATACCATGATCGACAGACTAAAGGCAATCGCGTCGGAATCAGAATATATTCGAGAACATGAGGATACTCCATTATTAGTTAAAGTTTGCGGCAATCGATAGAGCGTTTAGAATAAGGTTTACTTCTGATAGAGTCTAAATTTGTAAACGGTTTCTCAGATATACGTCTTTGAAATCCCGGATTTCCCACAAAACCTATCAACTGCAGACTCTATCGGAAAGCTTTTTAAACATACCATTAGACAGAACGTTCATTTCTCTACAAAATGGCATATTTTCAACGTTAAAGGATGGAGACGTCGAAACAATGACTAAAAATTGCCGTTGTTACTCTAGTATTTATATTGAAATTGTTATTCATAAAAAAGAATAATGTTATACTACTCATCCGGGATTTGATCTACGCATCGAATAGTAAAATCATTGATTCAAAACTTGACTAGAAGTGTTCATACTCTGTGTACAGTAGTCTGATTTATTTCATTATAATCACATTTACTTCCATACATTTAGATCTACTCATCGAATAGAAACTTGATTTAATTTATTCATATGTTACAGTTTTAATAAATTTCATGTATATAAAGTTGACTGCAAATAATTTCTATTTTTGAGCAGAATTAAGCCAGAGAAATGAGTCTGAAATGCAAAGCCTGTTTGTTCCGAAGTAATCCCTATAGGAGCTGTTCTGTCCTTCAATCTTGTATTTGTATATCCTATCATTCGAATAACTTCTCTTTGGTATTATTTTTTGACTGATTCAGTGCAGAGATGGGCGAGGACAAGTATCTACTCGAGTACAAAATTCCTAATGCTCGTACCAGCGGTGGATCCAGCCTGCAAGCGGTACGAGCGGCCGCTCGTGATCTGAGTGATCGTGCTTTGCGAAATAACTTCAGAATGTATATTTCTTAAAATTTGTTTTCAGGTGTGAAATAAGACGCACTCTCACAAAAAAAGTCAATTTAATACTATGTTGAAAGGCTTGTTTAAAAACCGCTCGTACTGTTGAAACTTTCTGGATCCGCCACTGGCACGTACTCATACTCTTACTTGGGACTGTTTTTTATGAGTATTCCAGAAAGTACTCGAGTATCTCTCAAAAAATGGCCTTTTTTCTTACTACTTACGTATCAAAACAATCGATTTTTTTCTGAAATATTTTCGAAATCATCGGCTTCTTTTGAAACATTTTATATTCAAGTACTGTTCGAGTACTTTTCAGAAAATAGTCGTACTCCTACTCGTACGCAGAATTCCGTGCACTTTCCCATCTCTGATTCAGTGGCTATTCGTGCTATGCATCAAAAGCTACCACCATCTTAATACACATGAATAAATTGGTTAAGAAATCTTGTTGTGGTGTATTGACAATCATGGGTGACCTACTATTATGCATTAAGATCAATTTGTGTATTTTAGAAACGTTGGTGTACTGGTCGAGGATCATTGACGTGAACTTCAGGTTTCTTCCGTTAAACTAATTCATTTGATTGTATTTTGGATCATAGCGAATCTTAGCTAATTGCTGTTGGAATTGAATATTCTTCATTGCTGCTTGATAAGACATTTTTCGTATCCAATTCATTTGTGTCGTCCAGTAGTCACTTAGCTTGGTAAATGTGAATGTTGTATATTTTGGGTCATTGAGTATTTTTATGACGCTGTATAGATTATTGGCGTTATACTATTTTGAGTTTGAGTGACTAAGCTAATTAATTATATTTTTTCTTATTCTTCTAATCGTTGAATTTCAATCCTCATTGTACCAAGAATAAAACCAGCTGCTAATTTCTTTACCACTAATAGTTTAATTCTCATTGGAACGTTGCTAATTTTTATTTTTTAAGTCGACTTTATCTTGTATATATAATGATGTAATACCATCATCTAACTTTGCTTGAATGTTAGTTTTCTGAATGGGTCTGTAAAGTCTTAAATTATCCAACTTTTGCGTTATGATCGACGACCGGATAGCACCACTATCGATTAAGACTGTTACATTCTGATTGTTGATTAAAGCATTGATAAATATTAATAATGAATTTATGTTGTTCTGGGAGATGTTCCCATCACCGATTTCTCTTATGAGTTTAAATGGAGAGCACAGCCACGAAAAAATGATCTTGTTGTCCACATTTCTAGCCTGTGTTAAAATTGGTTGTTGATTGCGGATCATGATCATATGTTGGGGATCGTGGATGTGAGTATCGGTAATTATTACTGGCAACATAACTATAATTTGTGGTATAATGTTGTCCTTATTGTACCGATTGACGGTATTAGTATTGTTGTTAATTAATAACGAATTAATTGCTTCGTTAGAATCAGTTACATATCTTGAACTGTAAGATGATCTCAGAATCTTGTTAGATATCAATAAATCTGCATAAGATCTTGAAAGAACTAAACAAAAACTTAAGAAATCTAAGTTTTTCTCAAGATCTGTAGTCAAGATTTTTTACTTGGGCATAGGAAATAGTAATTTTTATTTTTATTTTCATTGTAAGTGTTTCTGAGTCTTAAAACAAAAGATAACTGCAGACAGTTTTTTATGGATGTTAACAAACACACAAAAGAAATATAATATAAAACGCGGATTCTTATAGATGCGTCCGATACTGAACTGACATTTTCTTTGTTTAGATGGTCGTTGAAACTACTTTTCTTCTATGCGTAATTTACTTGATAACGATATCTTAATCTTTACGACTACACACATCCCTATGGTCTACGCTGCGTTTTAATCGTAATGACTTATGAAAGAATTTTTAGTCTTTCTTTGTTCAATACTTGTTCTTCGACTAGATATGTGCAAATTGCTTTTGTGTGTTTGTTAACATCCATAAAAAACTGTCTACGGTTATCTTTTGTTTTAAGACTCGGAAACACTTACAATGAAAATAAAAATAAAAATTACTATTTCCTATGCCCAAGTAAAAAATCTTGACTACAGATCTTGAGAAAAACTTAGATTTCTTAAGTTTTTGTTTAGTTCTTTCAAGATCTTACGCAGATTTATTGATATCTAACAAGATTCTGAGATCATCTTACAGTTCAAGCTTGTCGATAAGTTTTGTTTCAGAATCTGTTTTGAAAAAACTTGATCAAGATATGTAACTGATTCTGATGAAGCAATTAATTTGTTATTAATTAATTAGCAGAATCTTGACAGATTTTCGATATCTGTATAAATCTTGAATAGTTTTCTGGGCTGGTTAGGTATTATTTTCATTTATTTTTATTTTTATCAGATAAAACTATAGTACATCCACTGTATTCGACAGGGTATTCTGTAGTACTGTACTGTACTAACAGTATGCCAAAAGTTACAGCTCTTGCGGTACCGTTCAGACAATACCGGAGTTGTTCAGTCGAACTGAACAGAAACCTAAGAAATCTAAGTTTTTATCAAGATCGGAAGTCAAGATTTTTACTTGGACATGGAAAATAGTAATTTTTCAAAGTAAATCAATCTGCTACAGATACCACATTAGTAAAGTATGCTTGAGTTAGAGAGTAAATAAGATGTAATGAAAGCTAAAGGTACTTTGAACTTACTGTAATAAAACAAATTAAATTGAATATTAACTCAGTAGATCTATTATACGCTATGACTGAACGATTAGAAAGCCTGAAAAAAGACAATATTATGCTTGAAAATATAGCTACTGTCGAACCTTTGTTACTTGTAGCCATGATTCATGATGGCGTAACATGGCATTGTGTCAGCTACACGTCGGATGAAGAACTGAGCATCTATGACTACTCCAATTTTAGCTACACGCGCTTACACCCACGATTATGTCAGTTATTTTATCGTAAAAACGTTAGTTATATTAATGCTCGTTTCCACAGAATACCTGTAATCACAGTTTCTGAAAATGAATCAACAGAAGATGTTAAATACATTGACGACAGCTGCCTTGAATGGTAGTCATAATCGACTGCTGCTTAAGTTTGTCAAAAATACCAGTGAGCACGATATTAGTTTTGCAGATATTGATTCGTCTGAAAAAATAGTGACTGAAGAGGTGGAAGAATATGGTAAGGATAGATGAATAAAAAATTATTTTTTATAATTCTTAGATTCCTTCAGACGATGCGAGTGTCTGTGGTAATGCGAAAGACAGTGATGAATGTGATGAATATCGTGATTTGCCGAATAAACAGCCGGCGAACGAGGCAATCACTTTTTTGAAACAGAAGCTAAGTATCTTTCAGTCAACTAGCAGTAAGATTACTACGTATTGCCTCGTTGATAAGAACAAAAAGCAAACCGAACAATATTACCAACAAATTTTGTCGGTTTCTACAAATGTATTATTGCTCATCTTGGACGACCAACATTGGGTCACTGTTGCTAACATCCAATCCGTTCGACATTTCACGCCATTCGATAGACATTATACGGGTTTAAATCAACAGCTAATTAAATTATTATTGATGACGATTACCGACTCGATATTGTCATGTTACAGTAAGATCCTACTGATGAAAAAGCGGCCGTGTATTTGAAAATTCAAGCAATGCTCTGATATCTATATGGTTATTTACTACTGTTTATCTCTAATGTTTCTGTAACTGCCAGTTCTGCTTGACAGTCAACGATTTTATGCATGTGAAATCGAGGATTGTAAGCGCCTGAGCATTCTGAGTGTAAAGATGCGCATGATTCTACGTATCATCTAAAAAGAAACATTATTTCACCAGTAATAGAAGCAAAACCATCGTATACGCTCCCGTCGTCTCGCGCTTCTACTTCTGCAGTTACTGATAACGATAAAAATTCAATATCGACTGGTCAAGTACGTATTGGCTACTAGAGATTTCACGATATTGTATCACTGAATAACATTTTGTTTTTTTCATGTTGAATAACATTTTTTTTCTTAGAGTGAAGTAACTTCTTGTGTGCATAAAAATAATGAACATTTCAAGGCTTTAAGTGACAATCAACTATCAGTGATACGAGTATTACTCGGTCAATCGGATGCATCATCTAGCGTAGAATTCGAGACAGAACAGCTACTATCATAGAAGACAATTTTTACGAGCCGAAACTATGCAAAAGAAAAGTGATAAAGCAGCGCGTACAAAGAAAGCAAACTTTTCCTAATACAACAACACTCCGCAAAGCCACATTTGTTCGTACCTTAAACAGATGTATTAACAATTATGTTACAAATAATTTGAAATCTTCGTCCTGGCTACTGCTCCGACCGTTATTCACAGCACTATATAACAGGTTTAAGAGCCAGAGAAAATTGTATTATACATTGTCAACACGACACCTAATAGGTGTCGTTGACTAGGTGTCATTGACAGTACGGCTGAATATAGTTAGTGGATATTGCGTATTGTAACGGTCCGAATTAGATGGTGCATAGGAAAAATATGCATTATATTAAGAGGAGCGCTTTATTGTGTCCGATCTTCATAAGATATGAATGCTGACACTGTCCCGAAAATGATTAATTACTACTGTGAATCAATAGGTAAATCCAATCGTTCTCATATTTCACTGACATTGAAATGACACCTTCACATGACACCGTTGCAAATATTTGCGATTGCTAACTAGTCACCATTTCCAGAAAACTAACCTTATTACTGATCTTTGCCATCCAATGAAGTTCTATTCGTTAATTTATATATCCAATGGAATTTCTTATTTTCTTGGGATGCGTCATTGGGGTGGGCTACACTATCCCGAAAAAGCATGGGAAAAGTATGCCGACGGCATGGAGCAAATGTGCCGATGGCATTCATGCCATTGGTGCACTTTGACCGTGCCGTCAGGAGAACACTTTTCGATAAAACGCGGAAGCTACCCAGAGGAAAGAAGCAATCTAAATATAATAAGTACTGTTTTTTAAGTCGACTGAGTGAAACTCAGGAGACTTATTGCTTTTCACTCCGAGCGTTGTTTTGTTACTGAACGTGCTGAAAGCACGAGAAAAGTGTGCTATAACCTTCGTATACTATATAAATGGGAAATATATGCAGTCGTTGTAGAAACAACCCTACAAAAAAATATTTTATCGGCACTGGTTGTGCACGGGTGCGCACCGGTGCCGAATAATTTTTTTTCTGAGCACCGATGCGTATCGGTGCCAGAAATAATGTAAAAATCTCGCACCGGTGCGCACCAGTCCCCGAAGTTTTGTTTTCAATCAACATTTTGTTTTGTCAATTCCTGTCTATATTAACACCGCAATCTACTTCTAATATTTCGAATGTCTCTCTGACTTCATCTTTTCTTTCTCAGAAGTGTCGCATGGTTTTGGCATGTCGATGTGGTACTGATCAGTGCCGCTTTCTAATACAAAATTCAGCATAAACAACCATAATAAAGAAGTATTAAATTGATTAAATAAATTATCAGTGCGGCACTGGTTTTTGCCAGTGCGGCACTCTTTCGGCAGAAATATATCGCACGGGTGTTAATCGGCACTTGCTGGGGTGCGCACTGGAATTTTTTTTATAGAGAAATTATTCTGAGACAGCTCTGGTGAGAAAAAATATGTATTTTGCTTAAAAGGAGCGTGCGGCCGCACGTTTCGCACGATGGCTGCATCCGCCACTAGAACTGTATGATGTAGAGCCTTAAGCCACGTTCACACGAGACTTTTTAACTTAGTTTAATTCAAATTCTAACCGAGTTCGAAATGACACCGTTCAGAAACTCCTGGGGATTGACCAATGGGAAAATACTGAATGATTATGAAATGCTCCAAGGAAAGTAATTGTTTGTCATCACATGCATTTTCTGTTTGGTTGATTCCTCCAAACATTATGCAGTGCTTTATTACCTTGTTAGATCAGAATAAAATTACAGTAAAAACAGCAGAGCCGGGGAAGTCATCTCCGAAATTGAACGTCTTTTATTACGGAGTTGAAGTTTGCCGTTTAAACGATCGGAGTTGAGTTGATGATACATTTTATCAACTGCGAAACTCCGATTCAAAATTTCTTCAATCCTATTTCCTTTTCTTCGCGAGAGTTCTTTCTGTTTAGTTTTTAGCTGAAGGAAAAAGAACGAATAGATTTCAACTCGGAATTGGAACGGAGTTAAAGTTGTACCTAGCCGAAGTTGCCCACCTCTGAGAAACAGTGAGATTAAAATCTGAAGAAAAGACAGTAAGGCAATTAATTTTATTGTGTGAAGCAGACCGACATTTAAATTTTCTATTTATCCTTGTCGGAATTGAAACCAAAACTGCTTTGGAAACTATCCCTGTTTCAAATATGCTTTCTCACCTAAATTCGTTGTTTTTTTATATAAGATAAGCAAAATTAAGTTGAATCTATACTATTTCTGAAATTTATAAACTTCTTTTCACGAAAACACGTATGCTGTGTCGATAGCAAGAAATTACGTTAAAATCAGTGAAATTTAATTTATACAATAGAGAAGCAACAAAGATTCGACTCATTTTACCTATTGAAAAACAATACGTTAAAATGTGACATACCAGAAGTCTAAAATAGTATCACGATAAAAATACAGCACTTTAAGTCACAAACGTTTGATCAATAAAAAAGTTATGCCACGCTTTTATCATGGCTTTTCGAGGCAGTGAACTCAAGCATTAATTTGTGATTTGTAATTTATTTATCAGATATTGGTGTTGCTGTGCTTGTTAGCGAGACCAATGCATGTCAGAGAGCTTTTATTTCAGGTAGAGCGCTGTCTTTTGTTTATGTTTATGCGTTTCTTGATTTGAAGTACATTTAGAACAGATTATGGATTTTCTTAAACAGTAGTTTATTCATTTCTCCGTCTATCAGGAATATTATATCATTCTCTGATTTTCCTATTCAAAAAGTCTTTTTATTTTAGTAATTTTCACGTCAAGAGGATTATGATTGTAGATAACATTCCTTGTGTATTAATTGATATCAATGACTGATTCAACTAATTATTTCATTTGTTTGTTCTAGATTTTTCGTTTTCTTGGATAATGACTATCGTTAACGATGAAAAGGCAATCACTGATTATACTATAGAAAGTATGCATGTTATTTTTTTCGAATATGGGACAAAATGAGAGATGCTTATTTTCATAAGATAATGCGATAAATCTGAAAAAATAGTCAAAATGTAAAAGAATATCCACAAAAATCTAATGTTCCTGTCGCAAATGTCTTTTATGCTTTTTTCGACAACGGCCTCGACTTATTAGCTAAACAAATATCATAAAAAAACATATTACTCTCTGATCAAATATGTCAATAAAAATTACTAATTCGATCTTTTGAGTTCAATTTGAATAATTCGTTTAATGTCAAATTTCAACTATTTATACGATAGTGCGTCATGTATAAAAATAGTGTTTCAACGTATGTCTTTAAAATTAGTATTAATAAAGTAGATGATATGACCACTTTTTACAATTATTTATATTAGATGATAGAATTGCAGAAATCTTAAATGGTTGAGGAATATTCAGATCAGAGGTGGGCAAATCCAGGATTGGACTTGAAGGTTTCTTTGGTAACGTTTGGACATCCTCACCTCTGATTTGGATATACTTCTCTAAGGATCTGCTTGTCTTATGTGTTTGACTCAAACGTTGAATGTCGAATATATGATGAAGCAATATGTGATGCATGTAATGAATTAAATGTGAAAAAACGACGTACATCGTACAAACAAGTCAAAATGATCACCTAATATATATAGCTCATCTCTACCAAAACCTTTGATATTCAACTTGAGGCACTATTTCATGTGATAAAATATTACTTTCCATGCATGCCGTGAACTATCTTCAAAAAAAGTTTTTTCATATTCTACGCGTGAAAGTTAGCAGTATCCACGACTTATACCTACTGCCTAAAATGTCCATTTTGAAATTCACAGTTGTTCACACGTGGATAAAAATGTGTACACATTTTGTGTACGAATGAATAAATAAAAAAACAATTCTATGTGTCATTGTTCGTTGAAAAAAATTTTTATTCTTGCGTGATTTACTATAAACTCTTATTTCTTCTACTCCCATGTGAGCACCAGTAGACAAATTTTTATCTAAAAGTGCTCATTCTCTAAAATGTTCGTTCCGTAATTTAGTCCTAAATATAACGTTGGACGACAAAAAAAAGAAATTTGTTCACAGAAGATATTTGTGAAAGTACAATTTTTATATTATAAGTTAATAAATGTTCAGAAAATATGTCAATGTATACGATAATCAATACAGAAAAAGTTACATTCAAAATTATCCAAAAAAATAGTCTAATAAATTAACAAGATTAGTTCGCATTTTCGAAGAAACAATAACTAATCATCAAAATATTATCTCAATAGGCAATTCGTTCTAATTTATAGATGCTTTTTATCTCATTTATATCAGACACTAATTCGTGTTCGTCTTGTGTAGAAAAATAAATTGTCTTTTAATAGAATGATGACCCCTGAATTTTTATTCTCATATGTATTTTACTTTTTGTTTTTACTGATTATTTTCTTTTCGAAAGAAAGACGGTAGTCGTCAAAACCGTTTACTCTTCTATTTAGTTTATATTATTTGCCAATAGAATATTTTTGATAATAGTTCTTGTGAGTGTTTTTTTTTATCTTTGAGAGAGACGTTCAGTATTAATTGCATAGAACATATATTTAAAATACTATTTTTAGATGACATGACATTTTTATATAGAATAATAAATTTTAGTACAAACTCTTTCTTTACTGTTACTCATTTAAATTATAGTTTCTGCTAATTGTACATCGTTAAATAAATCTCGAAATGACACAAAATAATCACCTTCTCTTCAATTAATTATCATATGTATTCTATGTAGAAGGTATATTTATTATTCTATTCAGAAAAAAAAGACAATCTCAAAGATACTTTCGTTTACTTCTATGTAATTGTAATCCGTTCTACTTGTGAGAAACAAACTAAATCTTTTGAGGATATATTCTGCGTGCTTTATACTTTTAATATTATAATTTTGATAAATATTTTGTTATATAAATTATACACGTTTGCATGTCTAACATAGAAAAATATTTTATTTTGAAAAAATTTATATATACAGTATTTTGTTATTCTATTCAAATATTTATTTTGAACATTTGACATTTTTGTTGTGTTTTTGATTTTATACGTGTAATAATTCCATGACGATAACGAAAAAAAAGAGAAGAGAACTTTTTACTTTATTGTATATAAAGAAGAGAAAATAATGAGTTGATTATTCATCCATCATCAATAAGAGGAGAAAAAAAAATCATGTTTGTTTTTTTACAATGATATAAATCATTTTATCGAAGAGATAAACAGAAACCAGACTACTATCGAATCAAACAAATATTATTTCAGAGAAATACAGAACGGTTTTCCATGTACACAAAACAGTCAGGTAACGATGTGTACAGGTTTAAAAATTCTTTAGTATAATAAAATTGAGCTAAGCCTACAAAATGAATTGAAGATGGACAGAAATAATTATTTTTCAATTACATTAGAGTAGAAAATATTGGTAACTATTTTGAAAAGGCTTCATTGACATTTTAGATTGATAAACATTTGGCTCTAATCATCATGTATTCTTCAATGTTTCTGAATCGATTTTACTGGAAGCCAGACAACATTATTTTCGAGTGTTCTCTCATAAATTTACAAGAATTTTTTATCACATGTAAACAATCCGATAAACTGTTAAAACAAACAGAATGATTTTCTAAACAATAGATAGAATTCAAGCCGATCAATATTACTAAAAAAAAAAACGGGTAATTAAATTATCCATTTGTTATACCTAATATTTTTCATTCATCCATGAACTTGTTACACACAGTTTTTTTTTTTGTCTAAAACCACATTAAATGACTTTTTCTTTCGATTATTTATTGTGTTTGTATACTCTGAAAAGAGTTATTGTCGTTTTTTTTTTTCTGTAATCATACACGAGAAAAGAAACAGAAAGAAGAAAAACAAAACAAAAAAAACTTCTCAAAAGAGCCTAATAATGCAAATAATATAATGAGAATATGTTTACTATTCGAATTGATGTATTGATAATGGAGCGCAGGTTAATATGTGTAAGATGTTATGTGAGTAAAGTTGTAGTTAGAGATAGAAATTATTATTATTTTCGTAAAAGAAGAAGCAAAAAAAGATGATTGGCTAATTGTTTAATAAATAAATTTTTTAATCTAATAAAAATGTCAAAAATGAAATATGATCGATCCATTTTATGTTATATATACCTTTAATAATTGTTAAATTTGATGTTGATCTCCATATGTTTTTGATTTAGAATTTTGCTGTGAGTTTACATTTTTGAATATGACTCTATTTAATCGTTTTGCTAAATCATTGATGCGTAGCTTTCGATTGTCTTTCAGTCTTATCTTATGTTTCTAACAAAACGATTCTAATGAGCGTAAGGTCAACTGAATTTGACATAAAAATTATATTTTTCTTTTCTTTTCTTTTCTTTATATCAGTCTTGATCCCCTACCCAGAAACAGACAGAAAGAATCAATTGAATGTTAATTTAGAGCAAATGTTGACACATCACTCTTTTGTTTCATATAAGATTTTTTAAAATATTTGTCAAATTTTAATATTTTAATCATACACTAAACTCAATTTTTTTCCCTTCTCTATTTCGAATAGTTAATCATCTTCCCTTATCTAAAAGAATAACCGTTGTGAGTAGTATTAGTAGAACGACAATAGCACAATGATTAATAAGAAGAGTTTGTGTATAATGTATCAGTACTAGAAAATTGCCATATATATTTTGCTATTCTAGAATATATGTCTAGAGTTTTTTTTTATAGTTATTCTGACACATCATATGATATACATTAAATGTAGAAATGATGCTATTTTCTTTCTAGCTTGCTTTAATTACAAATATCTTTCATGGAAAAAAGTCTGACAGTACATCCGACAGATCTTCTAACCGTTACGATGAAAAAACAGAAATGATGTATTCTTTTATTTTCAAAACAAATGATCTCTAACGGCTAAAGAATACAAAAGCGATTGTTTATAGAAAGAGATATATTAAAAATAATTGAAAAATATAGCTTTGAAACATAAAAATCTCTAGTGTAATTAGCAAAAATCTAGTTCATGAACTCTCAAAAGTTTTTAGTTGATGAAGAAAATAGGACTTATTTTGTTTTATAACCTTCTCTTGTTTGATTTATTACTTTTCACATTTACGTGTGAGAATATACTTGAAATGTCCACGAGAAATACTTCTGTATAAATAAATGATATACAAATTATCGATAATGGACAATATAGGTAATTTTAGCCTATGCAATCTTCTATTTAGTTTTATGAGAAATGTGCAAGAATAACATCATTCACTTATTATCATTGTTAGTTTGCTAAACAAAAAATTCAATGAGAAATAATCAAATAGAAAAAGTGTTTAGTATTGAGAAAGAGAAATACAAAATTATTAAAATGTAATCTGTTGTTGTTTTTTTGTTCTAGATAATTATTTATACACAGTTAAAACAATGTCTTCTCGTTCGCCGTCTATCGATTCTAATCCACCTCTTAACAATCAAAAAATTTCTACAACTTCTTCTCCATCATCACCAACAACAACTACGGAATCATCGTTTATAAATGATTTTTTTCAACGAAGCTTAACATTACCACAAACAAAAGTTGGCCTAGGATCAACTGAAGGCGATTTATTTGTACTTGTTAAACGATATTTAGAAATTGTTGGCCTCGTTTTTTTCGTTTGGTTATTAGGTGAGTTCTTTAAGAAAAGATTTAGCTATAACTATTAACCTAATTGAAAATGTAAATTGTTGTTATTATTTTTTTCGTTTAGGTTATTTTCATTTTAGTGTCTCGTGGATATTACTTATTGTTTTAATTTATTTATTACGTCAAAGACAACGAAATTTATTTAAACAAAGTCAAAAAATGTTACAAACCATAAATAGTGATGAAAATGAAAAAAATTATATTCGAGCAAGTTTAGATGATTTACCATCATGGGTAAAAGAACGAATTTCATTATAAATAATTCATTTAGTTATATTTATTTTTTATTTTTAGGTATTTTTTCCAGATGTTGAACGGGCCGAATGGGTTAATAAAATAATTAAACAAGCATGGCCCTATTGTAAACAATTTTTAAGAACACAAATATTTGATCAAGTTGTGATACCGTTAGTAAGAGGTGCTAGTCCAGCATTAAATGATTTTGAATTTCATGAATTGGATTTAGGAGATAATGTAAATATATATATTAAATATGATTCTTCTATTACTTAATTAAATTTATTTTTATATCATTTTAGCCTCCTCGTTTAGGTGGCATCAAAGTGTATACAGATAATATAAGAGATCAAATTATGATGGATATGGAAGTATTGTATGTGTTAGAATAAAATTATAGTATGATTAAATCTAACTAATATTAGAAATGTTCATAATTAGATATGCTGGTGATGCGGTGATTAAAGCAAAAATGAAACAAATTGTTTGCGGTGTTAAAAATATTCAGGTTTGTTTTGAATTAACAATTGACTATTTTTACTGGAAAAGAATGATTTTTTGACGTCGTTTGAACTTTTAGATTGTTATATGTAGATAAAATAGAAATTTGTTTATTTTAAAAGTAGGACATAATCGCATATAGTGTCCGTACAAAGTATCATCTAAGTGCTCAGTGACTGTTTGAAGTTACGTAAGGATAAAAGCGTTATCTGTTTTTTTAGTTGACACCTCGTCACTTGATAACGGTAACTGGTAACCGTTACGTTTCTAATAGAGGTACGATTAATTTTTGTTTTTCAAATGTCGAATCGAAGTCCGAAATCTTTTTTAAAGTTGAAAGGTGTGAAAAAAATATCACGCAGATGAACACAAATCTGGTTTCTATCAGATAACAGCGTTTGATACTGAAGCACATTGATTTTTGATTGACACTAACCTAATCGTAATATAAACATAACATAAGTCTATGTTTATATGAGAATACAAACACTGAAGACAAAAAAGAGATATCCATTCGTTTTACATTAATCACAAAAGACTTGTTTGTATTTTTTATCCAAATGTTTGAATGCAATACTGAAAGCATATATTATATATTGAAAATACAGAGATAGAGTGATAACCATAGATTCATGATATTGTCAAACCAAAAATAATACATATTTTCAAAACCTTTCATGTTTACAAAGCCTTTGAAAAGAGTCTTTCAAATCGAGACAATCTCGCCTCTAGTAGAGTCTCTAAATTGAACTGAAAGCAGTAATTTAATTATAAATCCTTTTTATTTCAGTTTTGTGGTGATTTACGTGTCATTTTCAGTCCACTTATTCACGAAATTCCATTAGTTGGAGCAGTGACATACTTCTTTTTAAGAACACCAGTAGGTATTTTTTTTGTTATAGTGATTAGATGTTTACTATTATTATTTTCTTATTTTTCTTTGCAGAGTATCCATTTTAAATTGACTGATGCTGGTTCATTAGTAGATTTACCTGGATTAAAGTAAATTATTGTTCCTACTTTTTGCTTAAATGAAAAATAATTGGCAATATACTCTGTAATTACATTCAAATCTACTATTAGTTATTCTAATTGTAAAGATGTGGCGTAGACTTTCGTTAACCATTGAATAATTTATCCATTCTTCCTTATTTATTGCATTAATTACATCATATGTTTGAATATTTCATTCTTTAAATCAGAGTTTTGTTTTATTTTTCGTAAAGAACTATAAGGTTTTTATTTGTATTATTTTCAAGATCTTAACTTTTTACTATTCATTTTAAAGAGATTTTTCGTTCTATTCTATGCTATATCTCATTTATTTTTCATTCATTTTAGTGATACAATGTTAGCTGTGATAAATGATATTGTTCGAAGTATGATGGTGCTACCAAATCGTCAAGTATTTCCACTCGTTACACATATCTCAGTAGGACATCTAACATCATCAAATCCACAGGTATTTTAGAAGAATTATTCTTTTTTATCTATTTAAAAAACTCTCGATTATATTTTTTCTTTTAGGGTGTTGTTCGTGTGTATATACTCAAAGCTCGAGATCTTATTAAAGCTGATATCAATTTTATGGGAAGGGGAAAATCAGATCCATTCGTTAAAGTAACAGGTAGGAATAATTTAGAGAGAAAAATGACACTTCAGATATCTACACTTTTTAAGTAATTAATTCTTAGCTGGTGGTAATTTTGAATACAAAACAAAGACAATAAATAATACAACAGATCCAGAATGGAATGAAGTAGGTAGATGGTCTAGAAATATCTTTTTTAAATTAATTAATTTGTTTGTTTTCTTGAGTAGGTGTGTGAATTTCCTGTAGAGCAAACTGAAAGTGATCATATTCGATTTGATGTGTTTGATGAAGATCCTGGAAAAAATGATTTCATCGGAATGTAAGTGGAAATCGTGCCACACTGGTCGATCTCTCATACAAATAATTGAGTCACACTTTTAAGCCAATATGACAGTACCAGTGAAAGAGTTAAGAACTTTTTGAGTTCTAGTCAGGGAACTATTTACTCGCATGATTTGTAATCAATATTTCATAAACAATACGACTTATCGTCCTTCTTTTATTTTTAGTGCTAATTTTCCTGTAAAATCTGTTGTTGAACAAGGAACCGTGGAAACTGTACGTGAAACTATATATTTTATTTTCCTCTAAAATTTAATTATATTTTTATTTTTAGTGGTTAACATTGAAAGAAGTGAAAAAAGGCAGTATTTTTGTTCGATTTCAATATTTTTCTTTAACAACATCAAAAGCAGCATTAGAAAAAGTATGTGAAAATAATATATTTATTTTCTGACCGACTATTTTTTATGTTTTTAGATGGATGATTTTAATCGTAATCAGTTAAAAGAAGAAAAATTATCAAAAGCATTATTAGTACTTTATATTGATGGTTGTTCAAATTTACCTGTAAGAATTTCTATTTTTCTTAGAAAATAATTTTATTTACTTTTTTTTGATCATTTAGTCATCAAAAAAACATCGTCATAGTCAAGAACCAAATCCATGGTAAGAAAGAGAAAGTCAAATATGAAATATTCTATTTTAAATTATAATTAATTACTTTTAATATTTAGGTGTGAAATTATTGTAGATAATTTCAAAGATAAAACTATAACATTAGAACGTTCAACAAATCCAAAATTTAATCATATATCACAAATATTGTTAACAGAACCTAGTCATCAATTACTACAAATTAATGTTCGAGATGCTAAAAATAATAATGATATATTGGCCTATGTTCAATTTTCAATTAAACAATTATATGATCAAGATACCATGTGTGAAACAAGAGCATTTCCATTAAAATCACATACAGGACCAATTGAATATTGTACAGTTACATTAAGATTATGTCTATTTGTAAGCAAATATTATATCAGCTTTTATAATGAATCTTTAATACAAAAATATATCTTACTTTGTTTACATTCTGAAATTTTATAATGGATGATTAATTTTATTATTTTAATTTTAGATTTTAGCTCCTGGTCAGACAAATGAACGTATAAGTCCACCACATTCTACACCATCTGGTAGTCAAAAATCACTTTCCGTTTCTCCTACCGATTCAACTCATCAATCAATTTTAACGGCTGGTATTGTTCAAAAAAATATAAACACTGATAGAACAATTCCATCTCAAAAACCATCGGAACTAGTATCATCATCAACACAAGACAGTGATCTACAGCAACAACCAATCTCACCACGATCGCTTGTTGATGGACTAAAATATAAGCTTCAAGTAAAAAGATTTTGTAATAGGTATTTTTTATTCTATCTAATTTTTCTTATTTATAAAATTTAGGCTCCCGAACTTTATCAAAAAGAAAGTTCAAATTCAGATTTAAGTTCTTTAATGACGAACAAAACGTCTATAAAACTGTTATCATCCGATGATGATCCTGAGTACGTACTAAAATTGCAAAAGAGCAAAGCTTCTGTGAAAATATGTTTTCTTTCAAAAAAAATTGATATAGAGAAAATTCTACAAATATTGTTTATTCATCTTTTTCAATCTTCTATAGTCGTCAAATTTATTTTATTCTAGAGAACAACCTTACGGGAAAATTCGTTTAGCGATACGATATACATTACAACGACGTTGTTTAACTGTTGTTGTATTCGAATGCAAGTTCGTATATTTCAAAATTTCTTGAAGAAAAAAACAAAAATGAGAATTTTTAACTTTATTCTATGTAATTTTAGAAATTTAATTGGTGTTCATGATCAAAATCTACCGGATCCATATGTTCGACTCTTCTTAGTACCCGATCATAAAAAAGAGAAGAAAAAAACAAAATCTGTACGTGATAATCTCAATCCCTCATATGAAGAATCGTAAGTAAAATTTAGATAAAACTCTTCTACAAATATCTTTACTCAATTTTTCTTGTGAACTTTTTTCTTTTTAGATTTGAATGGAATGGTTCATTAAATGAAATTCAAACACAAAAATTACAAATTAGTATTAAGAATAATTCCCCACTATTTGCCAAAGAAGAAACGTATATGGGAGAACTTCAAATTGATTTATCAAATCTTGATCCTCAACGTATATCTCATGCCTGGTATTCATTACAAGAGCCTAAAACATCGGCAGCCGCTCCTATTACTTTAAAATATCAGTTATCTACACAAAATAATGATTTAATTGATTCAAATAGTTTTTCATGACTTTATACTACGCTTCTTTCTTCTTTTTTTTTTATACATGTGTGTGTGTATATGTTTTGTTTGCTGTGATTTGATTTATAAACTTTTTCTGTGCTTTTATTACTTTGTTCTTTTTAGAATTATTTCTAAAGATTTTTTTTCTTTTGTCTCTAAAAAAACTTCCTTTTTTTTTCTCGTATTTATTTTTGTTTACACTGATAAAAATGATGCTTCTTTATTTTATTCTTGTGTGTGTGTATGATAATAATCGTTTATATGAAATACTACAGAGAGATAAGCTGTTTTTGTTTTGTGTCTACTTGCAATATGACAAAAAGGTCAATTTCATTTCTAGATTTATGATATAGTGAAAATTCTATATATATATATAGTATAGAATAGTACAAAATCAGTGATTAAGACAATTAATAGGCACTTTGTGAATGTATGTTATGTAATGATTTTATATTTTTGATCATTCTCTAGCTTTATTTATCTAGATTTTACATATCATTTTTTGGTTAGAAAAATGTGATCAGTTTAACAAGCGTTCATTTTCAATAGTTATACTTATTTGATGCAGGACAAAGGCATGTCTGTTACTAATAAAATCATTTTTCTTTATTTATCTAAAAACTATTTGAAGTATTTTATAATGGAATGTTACTACAAGAAAAAAAGTTGAAAAGACGCTATATCGTCGTAAATACATACTAAAAGCGAATAAAAAGGCAGTTCAACTATAAAATTAATATAAATCAATAGAGCGATTATTCCTAATTCGAATCACTTTTTGACTAGTGAGAAGTTTTCAATTCTTGCTCAGAAATTTCTTGGACAACGTACATTATTTTTTCTACAAAGTGTAAAATCATCTCGCGAGTTCAATGGTGTAAAAATTTTCTAATTATCATCAAAATTAAGTGAGTTCTAATCGGTAGTTTGATGATGAGTCGTCTGGTTCGAATTGGGAGCACTGTTCCTAATTCGAACCAGCCAGCGCAAAACAAGCAAAAGACGCCAAAATTTCAGAAAACTGCTTGTTTCTGCTATCCGAATGTCAGATTTTCAATATATTCTTGTAACGAACAATGTTCGCCACATCAAACCGAGTATAATCACAGCGGTTCAGCCATTAAATTCATTTCTATGCAGAGATATTAAATTATCTTTAGACATGTCTCTGGTTCGAATTAGGAACACTGTTTCTAATTCGAACCACAAGCAATTTTTTGTTCCTAATTCGAACCACTACGCGCAAAATGGCTAGAAAAATAAGTTCTAGTCAGAAAACAGAGTCTTCTTGCTACCCGAAGTTCGGAATCGATTTTCGGAATAATTTAATATCTCTGCATAGAAATGAATTTAATGG